>JAUMHR010000059.1:1516261-1530016 GCA_032361145.1 Enteromius fasciolatus
AATATAAAAGTAAATAAATTAATTGTAATTACATTATATTATTTATAAATTACAATTGTAGCCCTAGACAGAAACTATATGATTTTATCAATACATTGTGATTGATTTTATGGTCTTAAGCATTCAGAAATCACAAAATAAACGTCCACGTTTTTGTGGAGTAAATTAAATAGGCTGTAGCATTTCTATTACAAAAAGGTGGTAATTGACAGTGACTCCACGATGCCCTAAAATTACAAAATTACCCAAACAGATTTGTGAAAGAATGCAAAAGCATTTAAATATATTTTTCCTCCCTATAATGATAGCCCGACAGGCTGGGCTGAGATGGATTTTGGTAGCCCGACTGGAAGACACAATAGACGTCGGGCTAGAGATTTTGCGAGCCCTGATATTATACGCAAGAACATATTGAATCAATGAGGGAACAAAGCCAATAATAACATTATTAAATAATTTAACCTTTATTTTATTATTTAATTTTTCTTAATAACATGACAATGTTGAGGTAGTAAAATATAATGTGGTGTGACATCACAAAAACTTTTTGTAAAGTGATTGTACAAAAGTCATGAAAGTGCAGAAAGTGTGCCATATTATTTACATCACCGTACACACACGGCAGCTACAGACAGAGTTCCCATGTGAAGTGAAACAGTTACATAATTCTTTTTTTTTTCCTTCTTCTTAATAAAGGTTGGAAAGTTCCCAGGAGATATCAGATTGATTATGTGAGTTAGGAAGGAGATGCTGGTTTCCGGGAGGCTTGGGATGTTTGTTATGCTGTTAGAGTCGACTGCACTCACAATCATATTAATTCAGCAGAGCGTCTGGAGTGTGAGATTTAGCAACAGCTCAGCAGTTTCAAGAGACTCAGTAAAGCCGGTCACTTACACTGCAAATGTGAAAAATGGCGGATTAACCTTCTTAATGCATCTAGGTATTGGTTAACAGTTATTTGATGTTTTAACATATGATGAGAATCTTAAACCACTTTAGGATTACTGTACATTCTTATGTAATACCTCTTAAAAATAAGAGATTACATTGTGTAAGATTTCATATCTAGACCTGACAGAATATCACAAGTAATAAGAAGTCTTCCACCATTTTGGAGAGTACTTAAAAGCGTTTTGGACGTAATCAGCATTGTCTACATTCGAGGGGAAAGCGAACATAATCTGCACATCATTGTATCTGCTTATGAGAAAGTATGCGTATGCGTTGTGATACTGTAAAATAGCAGAAGATGGAACTCAGGGAGAAGTGTGGCTGTTTTTCTGTATTTCTGTTTTGTTTGCTGAAAACTGAAGTTGAGCTACTGATGGCACATGGACTGTTTTACCGATGTATTTACTCTGTTTCTGGACCTGGACCTTTTGTTGGAGGGTCAGATATCTCTCCGATTTCTTTAGAAGTGTCTTAATTTGTGTTCCGAAGATGAAAGCAGGTCTTACAGGTTTGGAACGACATGAGGGTGATTAAATAGGACAGATTTTTCATTTTGGAGGGAACTAACCCTTTAATGTTTATTTATTTATTTACTTATATTGACAATAATTTGCTTATATTGACATATACTCTCACATTTTATTCTACAATAGACAAAATCTACAGAATCTCTAAATACAGAGTTAATTTGCAAAAAAATGATAAATGGCACTTAAAAGAAAAGAAAGAAAAAAACTGATTGCCATGCGTTATTCTTCACATATAGCATGATATAAACCCTAAACACGATTTATCAAAAAGGTTGTTATTGTCCTCTTTCAAGGCTTGGCGAGTTAACGTTTTACTGCAGAAGCCAACAAGCACCCTTGTGGTTTTTGAACAAAAGCCGGTAAGTCCATTTTAACGAATCAGCATGCTTTGTTCAGGTCAGGTGACAAGGCTACTTTCACTTTGAAAAGACATGCTAGCTGAGAGGAGTTTTTTCAAAGCTGATTACGAGTGATCAAGGATGAAAAAAACTTCTTGCTAAAGTTATCGGTTTTTGCAAATGAACAGTTCACCCCAAAATGAGGTTTCTCTCATAATTTACTCACTATCTTGTTGACCTTCTTTCTCCTGTGAGACATAAGAGAACACATTTTTAAGAATGTGTTCAACCAAACAATTGTTGGCCCCCACTGACTATGGAACTCAACAGGAACCAGTGATTGTTTGGTTACACACAAATATCTTCTAGATCTTCTTCACAACAGTTTTAGAAGACATAGTAGCATAAAATTGTTCTCTAAAATGCTAAGTAGGCAGCTCACTAGATTTTGGAACAGAGCTGTTAAATAACGAGTTTAAATTCTCGTTTGCATGTCGGGTAACGCAACTGGGTCAAATGCAGGTTTTTGAAGACTCAAAGGCTTTTGGATCTACAATCAGCAATCTGTACTGGCAGGTACATCACAAAACACCAGCGATTATCTTTTCTCCCCGGTTTGTTTGTTTTCAACCCTGGCTTCATGCTGCTTTAACCGCTGTCAGAGCGGGCCAGATTTGCCAAGTCAACGAAGCGGTTTACAGGAGCTCAGCTAAATCCGGGCTTTGTGCAGGCCTAGGGCACCTCTGGCTCACACCGCTGTCTCTTACCGAAGGGGTAAAACGCATTGACGTGATGCTCAACAGAGAAGCTGCTCCACCCACCCTGAAAAGTCACATTCACATGTCCCAAAACACTCTCACGCAAAGACATTCAGCCAGAATCATAGCAGGGAGCTGTTTTCAACCCTGTCTGTCAGTCACGTTTGGCCCCGCCCCCTCTGGACCCTGGGCGGCAATGACAGGGATGGCTGGGTGATGGTGATTGGTGGGTAATGATGGGTTATTTTTTGAAAGGCAGTGGGTCGTACTTGCTTGTTTTCTGCGGTGCAGCGCCAGTAATAATCCAAGGAGGAAGTGCTCTGGGAGCTAGGGTTTATGGGTAAATGCATGCTTATGGCACACACTAACTCACACTGGGAGAATTGAGGGTTTTAGGGGCAGAAAGCATTGGTAAATAAGTGTGCTGGGATAGTGGAGGGAAGGATTTAGATGGAGGGAATGAGAAAATGGAGAGGGTCTCAGTAGGGGATGGTAAGAATGAGAGTTTGAGTGATGATGGTTCACAGAAATGTGTATGCGGAAAGTGAACGAGGAAAGAGAAAAATAAATGGTATGGTTATTTTTTATATGGTGTGTTAGACTATTTCTGACACAAAATAATATATACTGCATATGGACACCACTGACTGGTGTTTTTAAAGGGATGGTCCATCCAAATATGAAAATCATGCCATTGGTTACCGACTGTCATGTCCGTACAAACACATTTGTGAAGACATTTGTTCATTGTTAGATTTCTATGAATTATGTTTACAATTACTTTTTGGAATGTCAAAGTTTTGGTTACCTACACTGTAAAAAAAAAAATCCATAAAATTTACGGTAAAAAAACGGCAGCTGTGGTTGCCAGAATAAAACTGTGAAAAATATGATAACAATATTTTTAGTTTTATGGTTTTATGTTAAATTTACAGTTAAATACAGTGATGTCTAATAATAAACCATAATAACTAATATAATGTTAATATACCAACCTATTAAAGTGAAATCTATTTTGTACCTTTGAAATATGCTGATAACTACCAAATGCAGGTAGTGATGAGAAAGTCACATGATGAACCAAAGCTCATCACAAGTAGCTTTTAAATAGTTACGTATTTAGAAGGTGCTCAGTGTCATTCACACAAGCACTAAACACCATCATGGTAAGAATAATTAAACTGAAATGTGCAATAAACATTCAATACATTGAATGTTTGAGTCCCAGTGGCCGTGAATATCCAGCGCTCTCTTAACCCTTGATACCACGACTGAGGTGAGACCCTTGAGCAAGGCACTGAACCACCAACTGCTCCCTGGGTGCCGCAGCATTGGCTGCCCACTGCTCCGGGTGTGTGTTCACTGCTGTGTGTGTGCGCACTTTGAATGGATTAAACAGATATGTATAAAGTACTAGAGACCCAGACTTGAGTGAAAGTACAAGTACTCTATCAAAAAAGTGACTTGAGTAGAGAAGTTGAAGTGCTCTTTAAGCACCATACTTAAGTGGAAGTACTAAAGTTATCAAAAAATTTTGTACTTAAGTATTGCAAGTAGTTTATTTTAAAATTTACTACTCAAATACTGAAAGTACAAGTATTGTGTTACGCAGTTATTAAAGAAAGCAGTCAAAAGACATCATAGTTAACACTAAGTGAAATGTGGCATGTTATGAACCGCGCATACCTAACGTTAGTTAACTTATTTAGAGCTTAGGGATAGCTCAAACTGCTGTGTTTGTGTATTATTATTTTTAACTTACCTCGATATGTTTCTTCAAATTCGATGGTTAATTTCTGAAGGCCATTATTTCGCAATCTTTCGGGAGGCAGAGTAAGCACCGACAAATGCAAACATGGACTCTAAATAGGCCAATGTTTAAATAATTTTTCCTTCTCAAATCATCATAACCTAAAAATCTATAGATATAAAACAGTTCAAGGCAAGCACATCACATGTTAGTTTAAATGTTTAACCTAATTAGATGTGCGCTGTTAGACGCCGAACAGAGGCGCCAGCGTGATCACTTGCATATTATTTTTTCAGTAGAAACTTAAATACGCCATAATTTTTGCTCATAAAGGTGAAATTAATACATAATTTGTAACGGTAAAGGGTCTATCTTTATTTCTGTACATTTACAATATCAACAAAATGTGCTTCAAATAAAATAACAAGGAACAGAGGATACGGTTTCTGCTGTCTCTGTCTAGAACAGGAGCACTTCATAAACCGGAACTCACAGAACTGACTGATATGATAAATATATATATATATATATATATATATATATATATATCTTTCAGTTATTATTTTAAAAATAAATTTGTTAATTGAAAAAATGAATTACTATAGTTTAAACCTATCTCATGAAAGTAAATATAGCATGGTTTTATTTCGTTAACATTTCTTCTATGACAAATCGTCTGATAAATCGCTGTAAAATTGAAGGATGCAGGGCAAAATAGCCGGGAATCATAACCACATTCAGTGCAAACATCCAATATGTTAATCCGACGAGCAATAAAAGATCAGAATCTACAGCGGATGGACAAACCACTCTGGATGCAGTTGTAGTGAAAAAAACGAAGACAACATTACATTATTCCACTTACACGGCTTTTATTTAACAAGAAAATATTTTATTAGCGCATTTTTACTTTCGGTTTTAAGACACATGATGTACAAATAACACGAACATGCAAATTGGTTTAATCATTTGGAAATATAATGTCAAGCATGTTATGCTTGTGAACCAAATTGATTTATTTATTTTTTTAAGCCCTGGTAACGATGCAGCACATAAAAAATCTATCGACTAAAAAGTATTAAACTCATCGAACATATGTACTGAAGTAAAAGTGGAAGTAGGAGAAAAAAACAATACTCCAGTAGAGTACAGATACGGCCTTTTAGTACTTAAGTACAGTAGTGAAGAAGTTCTACTTCGTTACTATATTCTTTGGGATTTAATACAGAGCACAAATTCCTAATACAGCTCACCATACTTGGCCACAAGTAACTTCACTTTCACCTAAATTTAAATTAAAAAAAAAAATGCCTGCCACCTCCACGTCATGTCATTTAGGTTTTTTTTCATGAAACACAAGGGGTGTTTAGTAGACTATTCATTCTACTAATTCCCATATAATAAGAGCATACATTGATCAGAGAACTTTGAAACAAAGGTCAAATATTGAGGTTAAATAACTAAAGCAGTGTTTTAGTTAAATGCACCACCTGGTTTTAAGCTATCTTGAGGTCAATCCCGGTCTGTTAACCTCAGCTTGATTAAACAGCTCTAATTGGATTTGTTCCCTCACCCAAGAACTGGACCACTGTCAGACCCGTCTAAACGTATTGTAGTTAATATGGAAGCCTGTTTCCGCCGCTGAATAAAGGTTAAAAAAGGTTATTGCGACTTTTTATCTCACAATTCTGACTTTCTTTCTCAGAAATTCCGTAATACAAACTCACAATACTTCTTTTTTTATCTCAAAATTGTGAGATATAGACTTGCAACTGCAAGTTATAAAGTCAGAATTGCGAGATATGAACTCCTTTATATCTTTATAGGGCTGTCAAGCATAATGTGTTAACGACGTTAATTATTTTTTGTCGTTAATTACGTCAATTTTTTTATTGCATTTCACGCGTGCACAGTGTGACGAATTATTTGTCAGGAAAGTGGGGCAACAATTACCTCGGAGTAACTGCACATTTCATCAGTGACACGTGGGAACTGAAGTCTTTTACGCTGGCTGTATTAAAATGTAAAAATGTATGTAAAAAACAATAGGTTATTGATTGTCAGATTTTTGATAAATGGTCTACATTAGCATGCACTAGCATACCCGGGCCACCAGATATACCAAGCTGATGTCCAGGTGTGCCATTTCAATCTTTGGTTTGATATGATTCATGTTATCACTACACAGATGTGACACACATCCTCGTGCAATATCCCATCTCAATGTGGTGTGGGTAATGAAAGCCTTTTTGAATTATCTATTCGTCTTCATCCATGTGTCAGAAATGTTGTCGTCCCAGAGTGCCTGGTATTAGTAATGCATTTTCACATGAGAGGTTGTAACGAATATCCAAACGCCCTTGGATATCTGCATGATCCAAATTTGCACAGGCCCATTTTCATTTCAAATGGTGACTTTTTCTAGATTGCTGCTTTGCCAATGCAATTTACCAGATCGTGGTCACACTGACTCATATTGAAGAAATCTGGTCCTGATGCATCACCACGGGGCCTTTTGCTAAATTTGATCGCCTCGAGTAAAATTCATATGGTAATATGGACATTTGGCTGATTGGAATGAAATTAAAATGTGCCATGAATGTCCTTTGATTGTTGAGCTTGAAGAAGAGAAAAGGAACAAGCGGTAATGGTACAGGAAAATGGATTTATGGTTCAGTTTTTCAAATGAGATGTGCTTACACTGTGACTTTGAATCTCATGTTGGGATTTTATGAAAAATGCAAATGAGTGTGTATTAATTTCATCAGTGCATCTTAAAAAAAAAGGAATCTGTTGACTAACATATCACCTGCAATCCACTTGTTGTAATTTTAACTATAGCACATTTCATATGAATATATATATATTTACATTTACTAAATTGTAACTTCATCTTTACAAATGTGCAATTACAAAATATTATACAATTTAAATTTTCCATATATGCATGACAGTGCATACAGAATTCAATATATATTTCTACTATATGTCAATAGAGAATAGCATTATGAATTTTGAATATACTTTTGCATTTTTTAATTTTACATGTTTTTTTTTTTCTAATTATAAATTATAATTATTATTAATTATTTCTAAATATAATGTTAAGTGACTGAAAGCATTAGATTCAGTTCACATAGTGTATATTCTAAGTATATTATTTTTAAAAAGTATACTAAAGTGTTTATCACAGCATCGTATGGAATAAATGCCATTTTTCATGTGTTTTGCTATACATTTTGAAGCAGTTATGACTAAAAATACTGCATATGTAGCACTTCATAATTTGTACACCTTCTAACAGTAAAGCCATGCTCACTAGACTTGCTGCAATGGTTGTGATATGACGTCACACTCTGCAACGTCTCTTTAAAAAATTAACTACATAACAAATAATAATAAATCCAAAAAATACAAACATATAGTCTACCCCACTTTCCCGCAGTGCAGCAGTTCTACATTTATGTTCTTACAATCCACCTACGAAGCCATGCTTTGATATATCGATTTGCTATTGGTCACACAGTTTCACATAATATTAATTCACAGGTCAAAGGTCACCTGTCCTTTAGAGCTCCGCAAAATGCAAAACAACTTTGCATGAGCGGTCTTTCCGCTCTCTTGCATTCTCATGCGTGTGAATGAAAATCATTGGAACGAAAAGTGCACTGTGACTACACCTTAAGTCATACTAAGTATAGGCAATGTGTTCCGTATCAGATTGTTAGCACACACAGAATGACTCCCGGCGGTCCAGACTTCAGTTCCTCTACTGTCCACACAGCTCACAATCGCTCACATTCAGAGAGCATCAGGCAGAGGTAATATGAGGCCTCGGGAGGGTCTCTCTGGTCATTGACTGTGCGTTTGAAGAACGCTGAAGGGCCACTTGGGCCCTCGGGGTGCATTCTGAGGTCTTGCTTTGTTAACTGCCATGTTACAAGCCTCCTGACTGCGTAGATTATAGCTGGCAGATTGTTTTTCCAATCTCTCTGCCACCTGATGTATTGTTATTGAGCTTCTCTATGGACAGCAAAGCATACAGGCATATTTTGTTAGATGCGGTGTGTGAATGTGCCACAATGTGCTTTAAGGGTTGTCATACTATCATGTTTCAGTACGCACAAAGAACATTCCATAATATAATATAATCTCTCCATAATGCTTATACAGTACAGCGTTTTATGGAATTTTACTGGCAAAATGTTTGTGGTTGTGTGTGTTTTCCTCTACCACCTTTCTTCTATTTACAGTACATCTTATATGTATATATTTTATTGTTTTACTTGTCTCAGACTAAGACTTTTCCTGAAAACAAAACAAAACAAACAAAAAAAACATGCAATTATTTGATTAAATTATTTACATTTTATTATATATATTTTTTTTTTTTGCTAAACTGACAAAGTAAACAGCACTTGTAAATAAAATAGAAAATTTAAAATTCCAATAAAGGTGGAATATATATATATATATATATATATCTACATATAGAGAGAGAGAGCTACAAAATGACTTTTAACATGATTACAACAACATTTATTTATATGTTCAAATGGCACCTTGATCCCATAATTGCATAAAAAAAATAAAAAAAAATAATAATAATCACTTTCTTTTCTGGTCTTTTAAATAAATTAAATTAACCAATAAGCATATATGTTTTCAGGATTAGTCCACAGCACCAAAAATCTGATTCCACTAATATTGCATCAGCCACTGAATATATTTTAATAAATAATTCCCAGAATGTACTTGACCCAAATGACATGTCCATGAAGTCCACTAGACCGCAGGGTGTAGCATTTGTCATTTCATGATTCAGATGGGTGAGCGCACCCTTAGCGGGCATAATAAAAACGTGCCCTCTGTGCACCCCTCTGCCAAGCACGCACTGTCTGACAGTCATTAAATCACCTAAATGTGGACCTATATTTGGGACAGGGCTACTGTCCACTTCTACTCCTGCAAGGAGTACTCCCAGCAGATGACATTTTGGATGCCATTTTTTCTAGTCTCAGCTTCAGACATCACACCCACGGACAGATGTCTGATGCATATGGCACACACAATTGGGGTGTACTGTTCTGCGTGGATACCATGATGCCAAAGCCCACCAAGAAAATAATGGCAATGTTTTAAAAATGTTCTCCCAAAATGCCATTATTGTGTTGGCAAAATGCATTTTTTTTTTGTCGAAAATGGTGTCCTTGCTAATAAGCTAATGATCATTATATTCAGAAGAGTCTGATTTGGGAAACATACTAAATGTTTGGGGTACACCAGGTCTAGGACTGGGAACCACTTCTATGCAGGTAGACATTTTTTTGGGACAGTGTTGCCAACTGAGACATTTTCCCCCAGACTACTTTTACACTGTTGCTGTGGCTTAAAGTGATCTAACCCTGCTATCTTAATGTAGAGGGTTCCCCACAGGAGGGGAAAACACAACCTAGGCTCATTCGAAATACATGCCAATAAATACATTTTTGCAGCACCATTATTACTTGCTGCATGTTTTGTGGCAGTTTCAAAGTGATACGTCCAGTGTCGCTAAAACGAAAGTTCATTACGTTCAATTAAGTTCAAGACTCTGGCACATATGCTATGTTGATGTTACACATATTTCTGTGTTTGTATTAGGTTGCTTCAGGTAAGTATTGCGGTGGTTCATAATTCAAATATTTATAGAGTGTCACTAAATGTTAATGCTATATCATGCAATATCCTCTACACCAAACCCAACCCTATAAAACGTACATGATAGTGATAGTGTTAACACATGTTAACAAAGGTGGTACAAAAGCACATTTGTTGATGCAGTGCAGATCTGAGCTGTTTTGTTTAACCATTGATTCACATCGGTGCTCTTCAACATCGTATCATGTGAGCTACCAAGCACACTTACTGAGTTAGAAAACTCATGCATACGAACCTGATATGTGACACTAACCTTCAAATATATCCGTTTTCAGATGTCACAGCATGTTTAAATTGGTTTGAATTCACAACTTAATATTCCTCAAGTAATTAGCTAAATTAGACTTTATTAGTCAAAACTTTGGACCTGCAAACCATACTTTGTGTGCAAAGAAATAAAAGTTGTGAGAGTTTTACTCCATCTAATGTTCATTTCAACTGGAAACTGCAGTGATTTATATGTATAAGTAAGTTTTTGGAGTTTCACAGAAATGTGGGTTGAGAAATGGATTTCCAGTGATTAGCTGGTTTTATTTCCCAGACCTGTCAACCTGTCAGTACGTCCGCCCTGGGTTGTTTCATCAAGTGTCCAGTGCAAACGTAGATATCAAATAGGGGTCATTGTGAAGGCGCACTGAACTGTCCTCTCAAACAAAAGTCATAAAAAAAAAGAATGAAAAAAGAACTCTTTTTGATCTACCTTTTCTCTCCTTGTTCTTTAGTGGGAAGAAATCGGAGAGGTGGACGAGAACTATGCACCCATCCACACGTACCAAGTGTGTAAGGTGATGGAGCACAACCAGAACAACTGGTTGCAGACAAACTTCATTCTAAACCAAGGTGCCCAGCGAGTGTTCGTGGAGCTCAAGTTCACTCTACGGGACTGCAACAGTCTCCCAGGAGGACTGGGCACATGCAAGGAGACTTTCAACGTCTACTATTATGAAACCAGCGACGATGAGAGGAGGAATATTCGGGAAAGCCAGTACACGAAGATCGACACCATCGCGGCTGATGAGAGCTTCACGGAGCTTGATCTGGGAGACAGAGTATTGAAGCTCAACACGGAAGTTCGGGATCTGGGTCCGTTGACCAAGAAAGGCTTCTACCTGGCTTTCCAAGACCTGGGCGCATGTATCGCGCTCGTGTCTGTCCGTGTCTTCTACAAAAAGTGCCCTTTTGTTGTTAGGAATTTGGCCCTCTTCCCGGATACTATAACTGGGGCAGATTCCTCCCAGCTTCTGGAGGTCTCAGGGACCTGCGTCAACAACTCGGTGGCTGATGAACTTCCCAGAATGCACTGCAGCGCGGAGGGGGAGTGGCTGGTGCCCATTGGGAGGTGCATGTGCCAGGCGGGCCATGAGGAAGTTAATGGCTCCTGTCAAGGTTGGTGAACATCTTCATTATTATGCAAATGTGAGCACTGCCGATGCCGCACGTGTGTGACGTATCCCCTTGAACTGCATCTCTGAATGTCACACACGCTGATGAGAACCTGACCTCTTTGTGTGACGTGGGCAGACTGTGACATTCATTTCACAATCTAGTAATTTTATGGCTTGCATTTCTCATGTATTATGGCAGAAGGAGTTTATATTTGAGATGTTTATAATGGTTGTGTGCATATTTAAGGTGCTTAGAGCACTTGGCGGGTATTTAAGATACTTTCTCAAGATGGTTAAAAGGATTTACGTGACTCAGTGCTGAGAGGCGGCATTAAACTTGGAGGAAATGGTATAAGTGGTTTGGTAGTGTAACTGCTGTCAGAAAGTGTAAGATGATTCAGGCAGATGATTCTCTTGAGTTAAAAAATACAATGAATCTAACTGGATGGCAGCCCACTTTATGCCGCATATTGTAGCGTTTATTGTTTTTAATAGCATCATTTACTTACACTGCAACACACATGCATTCTGAAAGTCTGAAAGTTATGTGACGTGTATCCAAAATGTTTGCGCCTCACACATGTTCTGACAGGAAAGCTTTGTTTTAGATACGGTAGGTGGGCTCAGATTGTTTCAGGAAACTCTACCAAAATCAAACCATAATGGTACAGTTTATATTAGTGTCTTAGTAAACTTTGTTTGCTTCCCCCTGTAATAAATTAGTATCATTCTTTGTGTTTATGAAAAAATATTGTTGCCTGGCTGCAATGACAAAAAAAGCCTCAAATTTGACTGATGTATTGCAATACATCAACAAAATAACTGCTTGCTTGAATGAATGAATGGATAGAAGCCAGAAATATTATAATAATAAAACAATAATAATAAAATAACAGGATATTGATTAATCTTCAGAGATATCTTATGGAAGAAATTAGTCTTGATTTGATTTGTTGTTGCCAATTATCGTTGATGGACTTTTTAATGGCTGATGTCAGTATATTTACGGTATCCATTATACAGTATATGACTTTTATAATGGTAGTATGAGTATGAAAATTCAGTGACAAAAAGTAAAATGTATATATAAAAAAAGAAGAAAAATTGAAAAAAAACAAAAACTAACTGACTGTTTGGATTAGTTCACACAAAAATGAATATCTTAATTCATCTTCGGAACACAAATTAAGATATTTTTGATATCAGGGAGCCATCTGACACTCCATCGACAGGAATACAACTGAAATGTGACATCAGTGGATCAACTTTAGTTTTGCAATGGTATGAGAATTTTAAGAAAACAAAAATAACATCATATACTCAACCATTGTTCTCCTATGACTTATGTCTTCCACCATTTTTTTTTTTATTACTGTGTAAGCATACATGTGCGTGCTTTCACTTCAAGACCGATTACATCAAATTTGTTAAAGCTTGTGTATATGGTGCGTTGAGCATGGCGAAAGACGTAAGTCACGGAAGAAGAGTAAATAATGTCATTTTTGTTTTATTTACACAAAAATTGTATTCTCGTAGCATTGCAAAAGAGAAGTTGATTTACTGATGTCACATGGTTTTACCAATTTTTTTACTACGTTTCTAGATCATTTCAGTTGTGTCTATGGAAGGACAGATGGCTTTCTGCTATCATCAACAATATTTTAATTTGTGTCTTATGGGTGAATTAACCGATAACCGATTTGACAATATTAGTCAATTTATTTTCTCTTTCATAGCAGTTCTCTTACATTGTTCAGATGCTGTGCAAACCCATGTTCTTGTTGCCCTCAAATCTAGAGCTTCTGTAAATACTTTATTCTTTTAGTTTTTCCTCAGAAGCATCCGGTAAATATCAAAAACGGTTCTGCATTCTGACTTTAGTTTCTGCATATGCACCACCACAGTCTTTGATCGTCGATTGTACTAAATATAAAATTTAAATTCTCTTGTGAACTATGCTTTTGCTTTCTGCATCATCCTTCCTGTACAGCTAACACATGGATAATAGAACTTACTTAGTGGTGTCTTGTTTCATCTCAGAAACTTCAGAGGGCAGTTATTCTTCAGTTAGGTTATGGGTTATTAGTAAATAACTTATTTTTTCAAGCTGTTCTTTTGACAGACCTAATACATGATTTCTCAATATAATAATATAACGCACGTTGCATGGATTATAATACATTAATATTTATTTAACTTTTTATTTGTGCATGAGACGCATGCGCAAAATTGAAAAGAGCAACATGATATTTAGGGCTGCAACTAACGATTATTTTTTCGATTAATCGGATAAAAACTAAACGCTTCTTTAATTTGATGTTTTGCTTATAACTATATAAAACC
>JAUMHR010000059.1:1542058-1556130 GCA_032361145.1 Enteromius fasciolatus
AATTTACTTTTAAATAAATAGACAATTTTATGATGTAGGCCGAAAATGAGCTTCCCCTATTTGACAGACCAGTAGCCTCCACTGATATATATATATATATATATATATATATTACTACTATAAATAAACTAATTTTAATGCTTTTCCTTATTCAAATAAGTAAATTTAAATTTTGAATTTAAAATACCTGTTTCCCAATTCATTATAACTTTTTCTTTTTAGAAATTATGCATAGAAATGATGAATAGAAAGTTCAAATGAACATAATTTATTTGAAGTATATTTTACAATATATATCTTGACTGTCAATGCTGAAAAAAAAAAAAAAAAGTTGTAATTCCAGATTTCAGGTTATATGATGTTTCATTTATATACAGTATATTATCCTCCCTACAATGCTCAGCTACCTGGCATAAACGTACCTGGGTGCACTTTTTTCGTGAGACACGAAAGTACATATTGCTACAGTTTTCAAAAAAAGGAATGCCAGAGGCAATAAAACTATGACACCTTTTATCATTTCATTTTAACACAAATTTACATAATTTCAATTAATAAAGTGTAATATTTGCACAATTACTTGCATAATATCATGTTATGACTTTAAAACAATATTAATATGCTGGAATATTTGAAAACCGATGCTTTCAAATGTTAGATTCGCACATATCCAGCTTTATTTCTATGGGTTTTTATAGACGTAGGTTTGTTCAGTAGCTCATGAAGGACAGAGATGTACTTGACAGGCTTGATGTACTTCTGTGCAACCACGGTTCAATATAACAGTTCAGATCTGTGTAAAAGGAAGCTGCAATTGCAAGGTTGCATCAACAAATGCATTTTTATATTTGTTTTGCATTTGCATTTGATGTAGGGCATATTTCCAAAATGATAAAGTATTAGTTTTTGCAACAGTCCATAGATACTTTAAAAATGAGCTGCCGCAATACATATTTATACTGTATCAACGTAATAAAATGCGCTGGGGTTCACATACTGAACCTTTGTTTTAGCACCAGTCAGTGGACATTTCTGTGGCGAAACGAGCAGTAAGGTAAAGAACATAAACATATGTTGTTGCATAAAAAGTGCACAGAGGTACATATTTTTATGAAACCAGGTTGATGCTCAGTTACCAAGTGCCACTCATACAGCATAGTCCTATTCAATTCAGTTGCATACAAAAGTTATATATTATTTGAATTACATATAATCTCACTATTGCTGTTGGAAAACTGTAATGCTGTAGTGTTTTCCAGCAGGATGCAGGTTAATTCTAATTGCAAGGTCGCTTAGAGCTGTGTGTAATTTAGTGCCGATTCCTGTTAGCTCCACTCTAAAACAACAGGAGTCTGACAAGAGATTTTAAAGCGACAGTTACCTTAAAATGAAAATTAAAAACAACAGGAGTCTGACAAGAGATTTTAAAGCGACAGTTACCTTAAAATGAAAATACTGTCATTTTCTCAACCTACAAATCTATCTTTCTTCTGTGAAACACAATTTTTCACCATACTAACCTAAAACAAGCAATCCATTTAGCTCATGTGAGGGTGGTCTGTTCTAAACGCTGCCAATGGGGCAAAGATGATCTATTTATGGCCTCAGACAGACGGATATAGCTGAACAAATCTCATCTGGAGGCCACGGCACTGATAATCTGAAAAAGATGGATATGCTACTCATGCATGAGATAATTTTTACCCTGCATTAATTTATGTGATTTGGCAACAAATGAAGAGTGAATTGAGCCCAGGAATAAACTCATAAAATCAAGATTTTATGTTGACTTTTAAGGCAAAGTAGCGAAACTACAACTGTTTTGTTGCACTGAAGTGGACTTCAGGGAAAAGCATAAACTACTATAGAAGTGCAGAATACAGCCCATTAATAATAGTTAAATGCTGAATGATATTATATATCATATTATTCTGCATTATCCACCTCTTTCGGTTCAGCTTGTTCTAGCCGTGGCTCATAGTTGGGTTGAATTCACAGCGCACCTCTGCTGTCTGCCTCTTAATGCACACCAGGGAGGCTTTAATTAATGTCTTTGTGTGCACTTTGGACTGCTGAGGCCATTGATAATCTATCTCTCTCTCTCTCCATGGCAATACATTATCTAAATGTATTTTGCGCTGACAGGGTGTCTGCTGTGCATAAGCACCTGTCCTGAATGGAGAAGCATTGCAAAAACCAAATATACTGAATCCATTTGTCCCACTTGTAGGTGTAACACTGTAAATTGCGGTTTTCATGCTTTCTGGGAATGTTGCTGTGTTAGAGGCTAGATGAGTGTAGTGCTTGATGGGTGAATGTGTGAAGATTTATATAAAACATTGTTTTTAAAGCCACCTAAAAAATACAACTTATGTTATTGTTTACTTAACCTCATGCCATTCTGAACCCATATGGAGAGATTTAACAAAATGTTTAGACTGCCCTTTCCATTGAAAATAAATACAATTTTTACAGTTCTGTACACATATATTTCCTTTCTACCCATTTGCCTTGCACATCAATAAAATTAACATTTAAAATAAACAGATGCTAATTATTAATAATTTAGTAACATTATACAAAGGAAATCTTTCCCATCATTTATAAATCCAGAAAAAAAGCCTCATTTTGGGTTGATAGCCAAGCACAAAAAGTAGGCTATTCATTAAACCCTGTGTGTTCAAAGCATCAGCTCTATATTGAAATAAGCACCTGCTCATTTTAATGAAGTTGTTGCATGTTTGACTTTAATGACTAAATTTTCTCATCCGCTCTGAACAAGCAGTACAAAGGCACTGATCGATGGCATTAGTAATGTATCTCCTCCCTATTGTGCTTGATATCTCTGCAGTGTGCAAGCCGGGCTTTTACCGATCAGCTCTTCAGACCAAAAGCTGCAGTAAATGTCCTCCCAGAAGTTTCACCAAAATGGAGGCCTCCACCTCCTGTCAATGTGAGCAGGGATACTACCGGACCGAAACGGACCCCGCCAACATGGCTTGCACAAGTAAGAGCTGCTTCCATTAAAAGGATTGTTCACCCATAAAGGAATAGCCATCAAATATTATTATTATTATCATTATTATTATTTATTATTTAAGTAGAACAAGATCTTTTTTCTGAAACCGTGATCACTGGTGATTCTTAAAATGTAACCAACTGTCATTTTGAGAGTCAAAAAACATGTAAAAGCAAGACCATGTTAATACCAGTGACTTCTGATAATATATTGGGCTCTTATGAAGAGTATCAGTTGGTCTGAACAAGAAACTGAACATTATTTACAACATGACCTGTAATTCAGACCCTAAAGCAAACAGTCCAGAATGAATCATTCATCTGAACTGGTTCTTTTTGGTGAACTATTTGAACCAGTTAACTGAATCGGACTGAGCCCATTCATTTGAATCCATTCAGCTGATCTCCAGGTCTGGCGGTAGCATTTCTAGATTCACTGAACTTCATAGAACTTCGCTGCCATGCCATGGCTGCAGCAGGTGCAATGATATCACGCAGTGCCTGAAAATACTCCCCAGCAATTTCTGGCATGACGTAATATCATTGTGACTGCTGCAACCATGGTACAGCAACAAAGATCCAGAATAAGAGTATAGTTCCTAGAAAATCCCAATTTTTAATTTTACGTAGGTCTTAATAAACAATATAACTGTAGAACAGTCAAGTTTTAAGTAGGAAAAATATTTAAACTCTTAGGTCATTTTGAGCATGATGCTAACGGTCTAATCAGATTCAATGATCTATGCTAAGCTACAGCTAAAAGTGCTACCGCCAGACCCAGAGATCAGCTGAATGGATTAAAAAACAGTAAAGCTCAGCTATTTAACTCTAGGTGAGTTGAAAGATGAGCTTATTTTATATATTTTTTTTAAAGTGGCATGTTACTTTTAATTACTGGTGGTAATTAAATTATGAACAGGACCGAGACGTGCAGATCCATTTGCGGGGCTTTATTTAAAGACATGGTCAAACAGGCAGGGTCGAGACAACTGCAAACAGGAATTGTAGAGGCAAAGCTCAAGAATAGTCCAGACCGGTAGCAAGGGTTGGTTGATCAGCGAACGAAGTCCAAACGGGGCAAAACCAGAACAATAATCCAAAGCAAGGTGAAGGTCGGTACACAAACGATCAGGGAAACAAGAACACACAGGGAAAACACTTTGTACGAGGAAACACTCAATACGCAGCGATTAGACTAACAGACATGAACACTTTTTAAAGGCGAGCCAAGAGGGTAAACGAGGGGGCGGAGAAAATCAATTGCTATGGGAATTAACAAGGGGGCAGAGACTGAACAGGGGAAACACTGAAAACACAACAATACAGTACAATGCAGAAACACAGGGTGGAGGGTGGAGTTCCCTCTGGTGGAGCTCGAGGGCACTCTGGCTGGTGAAAGTGACAGTGGTAACTTGCATTTTATGAACCACCAAACTCCATGGTTTTAGCTAAAAATCATCTTTGCTCTACTAAAAAAAATAAATAAATAAATAAATTAAAAAAACATCTTGGACGGCTTGGGGTAAGAAACTTACACTTATCCTTTTAAGTGTACTGTTACGCTATATTTTTGGTGTAATGTTTGTAATTTTGCCATTATATTATCTTGCAGAGCCACCTTCGGCCCCACGTAATGCTATTTCCAACGTGAATGAGACTAGTGTCTTCTTGGAGTGGAGCGCTCCGGAGGAGACAGGCGGTCGGAAGGATGTTCGATACAACATTGTGTGCAGTAAGATCAGCACAGAGTCGGGCCAGTACGAGCCATGTGGAAGTCATGTGCGATATCTGCCTCAGCGGATGGGTCTGAAGAACAGCTCCATCATGGTCATGGATCTCCTGGCTCACACCAACTACACCTTTGAGGTGGAGGCTGTGAACGGGGTGTCGGAGCTAACTGCCCCTTTGAGGCAGTATGTCTCACTCAATGTCACCACCAACCAGGCCGGTGAGTAGATTCTTCCCTCGGGAATTTTTGCTATTGCTTGCTAAAACTTAGCATGACAAAGTTCATGCCATGAATCATGTAATTCATGAAATGCGAGACATTTAGAAGAGTGAAACTGAATATTTGTTGCACTTGATCTTTTGATTTGACTGGATAAGGAAAAGTGTCTATTTTAAACAAACTGTATTTGCAGATGTAGTCCATAATGAGGCTCAATGCAGTTTTCGTCATGTTTTGTTTTATATTTCAAATTCCTTAGGAAAAATGTGAGTATGGAGCTCAAATGATCATCTGTTGACCCCTGTGAAAATGAATCGCTTTTAATCTTACTAAATATATATTTGTAGTGTTTATTTTCCTTAAACAGTATAACAATAAATTGGAATTGCAGATATAATTTAAATAAAATAAAATAAAATAATGCTAATATACTTTGCATGCTCAAGTAAACTTTCAAGTAAGCTTTTCAAAAAGTTTGAATACTGTCAAATTAAAAATGTTATTTTCAAGTACACTTTTAATCCTTATATTTTAATAACATTCTTATTGTATATGGCACGTTCCGAAGTGTTGACTAACGTACTATAGTTTTTTATTGGACAAAGCTTCATCTTAATAAATGTGTAATTATAAAATATATTTAAATAAAGACACATTTTTATTCATATGTAATAGGGATGGCACGGTTCATGAAAAAAAAACTGAACCGTTCGATCCGCTTGTCTCGGTTCGGTGCGTTGCGCGGTTTGACGGTTCATGACATGCGCAAAGTAGCCTCGTGCCCCGTATGTGATGTCAGTGTGTTTCCCTTCCGTGCAAAAGAATTGAGGTGTCTACGGTGTGGAGTGAGTGCTGCAGGTCATAATACTGTACGTGTAGAAATGGCAAGTGGGAGAGAAAAGGAAGGCTGCCCAGCTAGGGTTGGGTCGATAGACGATGCCATCGTCCATAGATATCAAGATGCAAGATCAATCTCTTCTCACCTGCTCGCGCGAACGCTGTTATTTTTGTCAGTCGTGGGGCGGGCGGGCTTATTGTGCTAAAAAGGCACATACATTCATGTAGATGGCAATACACATTCTCCTTTTTTTGCCAAATAAATGAAAAGCATGTTGAAATCATCAATGTTAAAGATTAAAAGAAAAAATGACAAGAACCGTACAGAACCGAAAACCGTGACCCTAAAATCGTGATACAAACCGAACCGTGGGTTTTGTGAACCGTGCCACCCCTAATATGTAAGTATATAGTAGTTTATAATAAATGCTTGTTAGTACATTTAACAGTTCACATTAACCATCTATCAAAGACAATATAATAAGTGAAATGTGTATTAAATATATTTAAGTCCGACATAAATTCAGTTGGATATAATGAATATTCAAACAATTGCCCCCAGCGTCTGAAAACATTCCGTTTAGTTTACACATAAAATTACAATTATTTAAAGTCATATGGTTTCTGTAGTACATTTTAAGCTCTTGAATTATTATAGAACCGTATCCCCATGGAGAGAGAAAAAAAAACAAACACAATTTTTTGGAAGCCAATAAAGACTTTGTGTTTATTGACTTTGTGAAAGTGTTATTTTGCAGAACTAGTTGAGATTATTAAACTATATTAAAAATGATTTATCTTTTCAGCATGATAATATTGGTTAATGTTATTTTTCCCCACTCACATGGTCTTGTTCATATTATTAGAAAAGGAAAATTATTTCAGAGATGGTGGAAGTAATTAGATTTTAGGAAAGCTCATGAAAACAAACATTTTAATTTAGAATAATGTGCATCATAATGCTACAATTAAATAGGAAAAATTCGAATGAAGTAAAATTGTATTGCATATTGGCTTTAAAAAAATGACGTGACATGTCACATAAATAAGAATGGGGTTGTGACAAGGGCCGTACTCAGACAAGCGTTGTAGACCCAAGTGCAACTTTAATGTAACACAGCGTAGTCAAAACAGGCAAGGTCCAAATACCAACAAACAGATATATCCAAGGACAAGACAGAATCGTACACCAGTATCCAAGCGTTCAAAAAACACAGGTAACAGTCCAGGGTCAAATTCCAAGAGGGCAATTCAAAGTAATAAATGAAACAAGACAATGAAAAAAAGGCAAGGCTATGGCAATGGTAAAGGTAAAGACAATGGCAATGGCAACAAAACAGGATAAATACAAAAAACACTTGGTAGAGTTCGGTTACTATGGAAGCATATGTGTAGCAAAATTGAAAATGACAATGCAAAATTCAAAATGGCAATGTATTTCTTATTTAAATTTAGATTTTCATTACCCCACATGTGCAAAGTTTGCTGCAGAAGGAAAATGAAAATTAAATAATATTATTAACATTTGCAACAGTAGTCTTAATATGTAAATTGCATACAAATTTTAATGCTGTATAAGTTACAAAATGAAAATGTATAATTTATAAAATGTATAATATAGTATAATTATATATACATTCTAATGTATAATTGATATGTGTAACATGTCCAAGCAGAAATAGTAGCAAAATTTAGGACCGATTGTATTTTAATCATGACGCCTTTGGATATTTGTAGCAAAATTCAGTGCATCTTTGGAAATGCATTCCGCCCACCCTGCATCAATTATTGTTTCAAGGCGGGGCATAGGTTGGCAGGCTCCCGCTTAAATAGACACCAAACAGGAAGTCACCAGAGAGGAAGCATTGGGAGCTGTGACAGTCAGTGCAGAGGTGAGAGCTCCCTTTGCTGGCTTGGCGTTACAGGGGTGAACTGGCCTTAAACCCTTTTCAATTCAGTGTCACCTTTTTCTGACTGCTATTGACTTTTCATTAAACTAATGATGACCCTAATGGACACTGAAGCGTAATCTGCTTTTTCTGAAAGAGGGTCTGGCCAGAGACAGGGGGTAGGGATTTTTCTGTGTGTGTGTGTGTGTGTGTTTGTGGTGGCAGTGTTGGTGTTGATAAGGCCCCTTTGAAATGAATGGTTTCGCGTGAGGTGAGTGCAGGTTGCAGTGAATGCTGAGCGCTCTGCCGGCGCGGTCGGGATAATCCGCTTGGTCGATGTGTCGAGTAGCGGTCATGTTTTATGTGAACTGGAAGGCTGGAGGCTAAGCGAGAGGTTTGGCTGGAGTTCTGAGACCAGACGTGCTCACAAAGGTGCTTGACTGTCTGAAGGTGATGAGCTATTGAAATATTGAGGGGGAATACAGGCTTCCTCTGTGTCGACTGACTGAAAATCACTTTTCCATTATCTTGCTTTTGTCTTCCCTCGTTTGAAGCACAACTCCATTTGAGGTTATTTTTTAGTCCAGCATTCAAAGCAAACGCATTCTGAGACATTCCTACAGTGCAGTACAATTGCATTCATGGCTTAATATATCGGTTAAAATATTACACTGACAACTTTTATGGAAGATGGAAATCATATTAGATAGTTTTCTTTAAAACTGTCTCATAATTAATAAATCCTAACCCTAACCATATAGTATGTACATATAGTTAATTAATATTACTCACTACTTACAATTATACTTAAAACGTATAATTGCACTATAACAAAGACATCATACAATAAAGTATAATTCATTTTTATATAAATCATTTTAGATTAAAAATATAATTTTGTTTTAGACGAATAAGAAGTAGAAATGTGGCCTTCACAACTACTGTAACTGAAATAAGTTTAAGTTTAGCTATTAATACTATTACTACTCCTACTACTATTACTACTACTAAATACATACATATTTAAATATAAAATAGAAAAATAACATATTTTGATGGATTCTGAGACTTCATACTGTTAGTTGATCTGTATCTCTATATTATGTTTTATATAATGGTAATACTTTATTTCGACAGTCCACTTTTATTCTACTAACAGTTAGTTGGCATGTAGCTGACACATAGTTACTTATAGTTAGTAGAATGTCTAAAGTTTATAAAGTTTAATTTATATAATTACATCATACCCAAGATCAGTATGCTAATAACACAGTAATAGCATTGTAGTAATATTGTTACAATCACCTATATGATTCAATCCTGTTTTGTTTTTTGTGTGTGTTTAACAATCAAGTTGCAATATGTCACATTTACTCTTTTTTACATATCTTATTGAACTGAAGAATTGTATTATTTTGTTAAGGTTCTGGATAACAGAAATGAACCATCTATCAAATGAAATGCTACTGGGTGCCTAGCATTGGTCAATCAGTTTCTTATTTTCATTATTGAATGTTATGACAATCAAAGCAATGCTAAACAGCCCTAATCCTAACTTCAACCCACTAGTGACCTATAAATCAATATCGGAATAAGGAAGAGGCGATTCAGCTTACAGAGCCAGAGTACTGCAAAGCAATAAGAGACACGGGTGCTGCAGGTGCCGTCCGGCTAAGAACATTTATTTTCACTTTGCGTAATCCATTATCCTAAACTCTCAGGCCTTTTTTTGCAACCTTTACAAACGGGTTCTGCATTCTAATTTAGGGAGAAATATTTAACACAATATTTGTGCCTATTTCCATGCCGATGCATCTCTGTCACAAAAGAGCAGCAGATGCGGTTATGAGGCGTACAGAAACAGTCTAAGGGTGCTAATTTATTTCACTGGGCCTGTGAGGCTACAGTATTTTCCCCCTGAAGAGACAACTTCAACATCTGCTCAGCTCATTAAGTTACTCTCAAATCAACAGAGGAATTATGCTCTTTAAAACACTATTAATTATGACAAGCAAAATGATAATTTTTGCAGCACAAGGCGAGCCGCCACGCATAGTCAACAAAGCTTGTGTGCGGAACGCTAGCTCGCTAATGCACATCTTCACAAAGATGTCGATTACATAAATTCTGTTTTTACTTCACAAGTGCTGGGATTTTTAGAAACGGGAGCAGATTGTACAGGTTGATCAAATACGCGCTAATTTCTAACGTTTTCGAGCGGGATTTAAAAAAAAGAAACTGAATAGTTTGCAGGTGCGAGTGATTAGCGCGTAGCATTGGCGTGCCTCTCAAGTGCTTTCCCTGATAAATGTCGACAGACGCATGAGTGGAGGCATTTGTGGAGCTCTCTTTTGCCAAATTATTTTGTGAGCTTTGACTATTTTCTCATTGACAGCTGAGTGCATGACGTGTCTGTCTGAAAAGAGTTGTGACACTAAGTATTCTCAAAGCCTCTCAGCAAAGCTCTTCTGGCATGCGGCTGTGAGCACTTGTGCTTTACTAAACTCACTTCCGGCGGTGGATTGTTTGAGTCTCTGCAGATGGTGACCCAAACTAAACTATCGCAAACTAAAAGTACAGATTTAACTAACCTTTAATTGTGTGGGGGTTGTTTTTAAACGGTAGCTTTCCAGTGATGTTTGTATTACAAAAATGGCAGAATAAGTAATTTAGGGGAGAAAAATGGTCTGGGAAATTATGTTATTTTTGTTTTCTTTGCACAAAAAAGTATGCTTGTAGTGTTGCAAAACTGAAGTTGCGAAAACATGCTGTTTTACCAATCTATTTACTACGTTCCTGGACCTGGGAACATTTCAGTTGTGTTGTTGTCTATGGAGGGTCAGATATCTCTCAGATCTTCTTAATTTCTTAAAAAATATCTTAATTTGTGTTTCGAAAATGCAGTCATATTAAGTGTGTTTACCACTCTCTGTGTAACATTGTGTGTCTGTCTGGTCTTGTCTTTCCCCCCTTTGTCTGTGTGCCTTTTGGTTTGACCCTCATTTGTTAATTTGTATCACCTGTTTTTTACACCTGCCATACACTTTAGCTCCTGAGTTTTTCCCTGCGTCCGAAATCGCTTACTTCCCTACTATATAGTACGTGAAAAACAGCATGCGAGGCGAGTATTATGTCCGAATTCATAGCATTCGAAATTCAGTAGGCGAGAAGCACCCAAATGACCTACTGCTTCTGGCAGAATTCTATAGTAGGCATACCATGGACACTTTCCTATCCCATGAGGCTCTGGGAGAGGACTGATCATTTTTAAAAAATGGTGGAAAGTTGAGACGCGGCTCATTTCAAGTGTAAATTACACTTGTTTAACACAATCTAAATAAACGGATGAATTATTGAAAGTTTAAATTGTCGCGCTGTTGTGACGATGCATGACACGTGACATCATCAATATGCCGGATATAGTACGTCCGATTTCCATTCATACTACCCACATTCATACTATATAGAACGTACTGTTTTAACAGTCGGGTAGTACGTTCAATTTTAAATGTAGTACCTACTTAAGCAGTATGCGATTTTGGACACAGCATTCGTCTTTAAATACCTTTGTGTTTTAGGTTATCTTCATGTCGTGTTAAAGTTTTTTGGACGCCTTATGCGTGAGTTTTTGTAGCTGCCTCATCAGCGTTTTTGTTCTTGCTCAGTGTTCGTGATTAAACGTTTGCATAGAAAGCTTTTTTGTCTCCTCCGCTCTCTGCCATGCTCCACATTACAACGGCTAAAACGTGACACTCTGGCTCTGTAGAAGAAATAATAAATTAACATTTTTAGTCATTTTCGTAGATCTGTTTGATCTGACAATGTTGACAATGCTGTACACAAACTTTTCATAAAATAAAGAATAAAACACTTTTAGTACATCATTTTTGTATAAACATACCATTATAAATTTCAGTTTGTTCTAATAAATTAATTTGTTTGTCCAGATCATGCAAAAATGATTGAGAAATCTTTCTTGCAGCAAAGCAGCATATTAGAATGATTTTTGAAGAATCGTGTGACTATGAAGATTGGAGTAAAGATTTTGACAAGGAACAGAAATAAATACATATTACACTAGAAAAATGCTATTTTAAATTGCAATACTCTTTCCCAATAGGTTACATAAGCAATATTTCAAAAAACCCCAACTTCTGAATGGAGTATAATAATACTGGTTAAGTAAATATGCTGGCATTGTCTTGACTCTGTCTATCCAGATGTTATGCATCAGGGTAGATACGTTTGGCAAATAGTTTCAGATTGTGTTTGGTAGCTCATAGTTCTCAGGCCAGGCCTCTGGCTGGCACAGACGTCTGTTGGCAGGAGTTATATCTCAGGCCTAGATTTGGCCGATGGGCCGTTCGACTCTGCCAGGGGTTTTTCATCTTGCTTCTCGGCAGGGATCCCCAAACAACACTTGTTTACAAACACACGGTCTGTTGAGATCCTGGTGCTGGCAGTCATTCGGGGCCGGAGAGAAGGAGATGACCTTTCTTACCCAGATGAAAACCACGGCCCGGCATGCTAACTTCAATTAAATCACATGCAAATATTTGCTTGGAAGATTCCGCCTACACAAAACCCAATGCTGCCTGCAGTCAGATGCAGATTTTTGATGCTGCTCACGCTAAGCTGGATTCTTGTTGACAGCTGCGATTAACTAAACTGAAGCGGCTTGGGTTGTGTGAAAAAAAAGACTAAAATAGTTCACTACATGAGTTTAGTGTGGAAGTAGTGACATTTCATGCTGTTTCTTTGGCTGGCACAGATACTGTATCAAGCCTTTTCGAGCCTGAAGATTCTCACACTAGATGAAGGCAACACTTCCCATTTGGAGGCATTAATCAGAGTGCGATCATCACACTTCCTATGACACACTTCCCAGAGAAGGCTGCCGTTCCTTCTGTTAATGAACTGAGAGGTGGTGCTTTGGCGGGACCTTTGCACCGTGAGCTGTCACTCGTGATGAGACCGTCGAAGACTTTATTACCTTTGCACTGTTTTGTTTTGTGACTCTGTGTTCGGATTTACTCGCAGTGGTCTTTTGGAAATGATCCAGTTCAAACTGTAAAATACACAGTATCTGGTTTTATCACATTTATTAGACGGTCCACAATGTATTCCACAAAGAACGCTAGATTAAATTTCTCGCTGAGCTAAAAATAAGACTGTGAAATTTCACACAGAGGATGGTTTCACTGCTTTTGTGCTGTCGTATAAGTCTGTACCAAATCTGCACACATTTTTACATTTTCTTTGATAGTTTTAAGGGAATATCTGTGGAATTAGATGCTAGATGGATTTTTAAACACTGTTTTCTAGATTTATTTTTCAAAAACGTATTAACTACACATCAGTGGTGGTTTTAGGCATGGGCGAATGGGGCAGCACAAGCACTAATGGTGGGGGGGGGGGATCATCTGCGCCCCTAAATGGTTTTCTTTTATCTATCATAGTCTACCTGTGATTATGACACATAAAAACAAGACTTATGCACTTCTGCACAGCAGGAGCACACAACACTATGTGTGTGCAAAAATGCGCTCTCGCGAGGAGGGCGCTAAGCAGGGCTCGCGCGACCCTCTCTGCTCTCTCAGCTGCTCGACCCCTGCTCGCTCGACAAGTACACTTTTGAGACTTTTTTTGGCGCTAAGAGGGGGTCTCGCCTAAGGAGTAATTCCATGTAGAACCACCACTGCTATATATATAGATATATATATATATATATTTTTTTTTTTTTTTTTTTTTTTTTGTCTGATAAATGCAAACACATACATCCATCTCAGCAGAAATACCCAGAAATATCAAATATCAATAACAATGTGAATATATTCATAAAGCAGTAATTAATAATAGTTAAAGTTAATTCCAACAATTGTAATAGTTTTATCATCAATTTCATATTTATTTTTACTGTAGTTTGACGCACTTTCAATTATCTATAAACTGATTTTTTATATATTTTTTGTTTGTTTGTTTGTTCTAGCAACCACATATTTCTTTATTTATTTGTCTTCATTTTTTCACTTCCAATTCCAAAGTTATATTGAACCTATATTGAATATTTGAATCATAAACATGTCTCTTAATTTGTATGGGTTTCTTTTATGATGTCTTTATGTACTTTTCGAAGCTCAAATATTTTAATTTTGGGTTCAAAATGCATACAGTATTATAAATATCTTTGATCTGATTTAAATTACATGAGAGTGAATAAATAGTGAACAAACTGAAAGTGAAACTCAAGCCACATCTAAGGCACATATATAACATGCATTCAGATTCTGTGTAAATCTGCGGCAGGGCCGGCCCGTGGCATAGGCAGTATAGGCAAATGCTAAGGGCGCCGTACATCCAGGGGGCGCCCGAAATGGAGG
>JAUMHR010000059.1:1558539-1569944 GCA_032361145.1 Enteromius fasciolatus
GCTCGGACATAAATATCTTAATGCCTGTCGGGCTCGGGTCGGGTTCGGTTACTGCTCTGTCGGACACGGGCCGGGCTCGGACAGAAAAATGCGGCCCGATCCGCACTCTATTGTATACATGTTTGCAGTATATGAATTTAATTGAACCGAACTGATCTAAACTAAACTAAACTGAACTAAATCTCAGTATCCCACCTCCTCCCCAGCTCCTCCTTACTTCACCAGGGGGAGCACTCAGGGTTAGGAACTGGCCCTCCGCCTCGTTTCCCTCCCGAGCCCTTAGGGCTGTTTACTCTAGGGCTCGGCAGCCCTCCTAACCCTGAGTATTCTCCCCGGGCAGCACACCAAACAAGCTTCGCTTATCTTAACAATTACCAGCAAGTACGAACTCGTGAAACTAAATTAATGTAACTTTTAAAAAAATATATATGTATATTTAAATATATAGTTGTATTCATAACTATTGTACTTTTTTTTATTAGAAATTTAATTAGTTTGTGTGTTTGTTTGTTTGCTTTGTGTTGTAGCATTTCATTTCAAACACATATATTAAAGGGTTAATTCACCCCAAAATGAAAATTCCGTCATTAAATACTTTCATGACGTTCCAAACCCATAAGACCTCTGTTAATTTGAACACAAATAAGATATTGTTGATGATATCAGAGAGCCGTCTGACCCTCCATAGACAGCAACACAACTGAAATGATCCCAGATCCAGAAATGTAGTTAAAACATCAGTACAACAGTCCATGTGACATCAGCGACTGAACCTCGGTTTTGCGAAAAACTTAATTTACTCAAGCATTTTTCTCCCGTCACTTACATCTTCCTCTATTTTAGAAAGCATCGCAACACATGTTTAAGCTTTCCTCTAGGCGTAAATACAGTAACTGCAGAACATCTTAAATACTATAAAGCTTGCGTTTGCGCTGCTTGATGGCAGAAGACGTAAGTAAAATGGCTGAGTAAATTATGTTATTTTTGTTTTCTTCGCGCAAAACTGAAATTGAGCCACTGATGTCTGTTTTACCAATGTTTTTTTTTACTACGCTTCTGAATCTGGGATCATTTCTGTTGTGTTGCTGTCTATGGAGAGTGTGATTGCTCTCTGATTTCATCAAACATATCTTTATTTGTGTTTTGAAGATGAATGAAGGTCTTACTGGTTTTAAACAACATGAGGGTGAGTGATTAATGACATCATTTTACGAACTAACCCTTTAAATATAGACAAGTCAGGTTATACATTATCGGGGATTATAGAGGTACAAAAACTCAACATAAAGTAGCCAGTGAAGTGTGTGCTTTATTTAGCAATATAAGGACACTATTTCAAAATCCCTCTTGCCACGTAGAGTTTAAACTCCACTATAATACAATTCTGTGAATATTTAACAAAGTCATTATAAGTAGTATCATTCATGCTCTTTTATGGACAAATGATATGAACTATAAAACAATTTCATACTTGTTGAGAGTGATGTCATGTCTGGGACTTAATGGGAAGGAGGTAAATCAGGACAGATTTCACCATGCATTTGTCATCTGTGATAATTAGGTTGCACAAACATTAAAGCATGTCATTGCCCGAATCCACGTTCAAAGCGTTTTCTCAAAGCGATCGAATAGTTAAGATGAAAGACATTCTCTCTGATTGTCTCTGCCACTGAAGTGTGGAATATTTCATATTTCTGAATAGCTTTTTACTCTGAACTTTATGAAACTCATTCAAGCAATTAGCACAATATGATATCTTCATTTAATTAGGAATTGCTGAGGGGCTGGACTTATCAAATATAAGTCTGAAGTATATAGACTTGGAAACCTTCAAATAACAATTACAGCACATTGCATCAGGGCTTCACTGCATCACCCAGAAAATACATTTTCTGCTTGATTTGAGGTGAAAAGTAAGGTGAGATGTAACTGTTTTGTTCCCAGCTCCGTCTCCTATAACCGTGGTAAAGAAAGGCAAGACGGCGAAGAATAGCATTGCAGTGTCCTGGCAAGAACCCGACCGACCCAACGGCATCATCCTGGAGTATGAGATCAAGTATTTTGAGAAGGTAAATACTGCATGGCTGTAAACATTCCCAGGTTGCATTTCACCCCAAATTCACAAGAAACAAAAAGGGAAAATTGTATTATGCTTGAAAAGATACACTACAAGTCAAATGTCAGTTCCACCAGGACTGCATTTCTTTGAAAAAAAAAAAAAAAAGTACAATTGTTAAATGTTAGTACACATTAAAATAGCTGTTATCAAAGCTGATTTTTCAGCATCATCAGTGTCTTCAGCGTCACACGACCCTCTGTAAATAATTATAATTTGCTGATTTGCTGCTCAAGAATAATTTCTGATATTAACATACTTAACATACTGTTAACATTAACGGCAGACATCCCAAGTCTCCCGGAAGATTCAGGAGTCTCCTGTATATTGATAGTGATTGATGCCCGCAAATTGTATAAAATATCCCAGAATCTAGAAAAAGCGGGCAAGCATTAATCTCATCTCGTGACATTAATCTCTACATCGTGCATCTCAAAATGCGCGCATAAGATGGAGTGAAGGACAGAGAGTGAGAGAGACCTTGCGTGCATGTGAACTGTGTGTGTGTGCCTGTTCATAGCGCGTGCTAGACAGAGAGCATCCTGATTGGTTTAATAAAATTAGCCAATCAGCTTTCAGTGTGGGCGGGCTTTTGTTTTTTTTTCTCGGGGACCGAAGTTATCAGTGCAGCTACGCTACTAGATCGTCGTGGCAGAGAGTGAGATAGTGACTCGACTGTAAACAACATAACAAACATTGCAATAGTTTTGAAGAAAAAAATCTGCCTTTTCATTAAACCAGAGAAAAACTTATAACTTAAAATAACAAATTTTAAAAAAAGCAAATTTTTCCACAGTTTCTAAGTACAATTTGACTAAATTACTTGTGTCCCTTTCAAAAAATTCTCACAAGAATGTTAATGTTTATTGTCCCCCCCCACTGTTAATTGACAGTTAAAATTTACGCCCATGCATTTAACGTTTTGCTGAACAAAAGTGACAGTAAACAGATTTATTTATATATATATATATAAATATATATATATAAATCAATCAATGAAAAATTAAAGCTTAAAGTTTATTAGAAAAAAAGAAAACATTTTTTCAGAATGTTTAAAATTTTTGATAACACTTGAGGTTTCATTTGTTAAGCATATTTATTTAATTTACACATATTTCATGCAAGCTTTCATGAAGTTCCATGTGCGTACTTAGCTCTGTTCCATTATTAGATACACCTTTTGATTTTAATAATGCATTAGTAAATGTTGGAATCAATGTTTAATAGATTATTAAATTCCAAGATTAATAAATGCTCTTATAAGAATGCTCTATAAGCATCATGAGGTTGAGTCCTGTATTGAAGTGACGTTACAGCAGCAGGGTCTCAGTCGACCACCCCACTGGCGACAATCCTCACAAAGCCGGAAACTAAATCCCCTCTCTGATCGCGGCTCTGATTGCTCCTCACCTCGCAGCATTTGCCGCTTGCTTTGTTGAACCATTTAAAGACAGAATACGTCTGAAAACGAGCCTCGGCTCCTCATGACCTCAGTGTTTTGGAGCGTTCTGTGAAACACTGATACGATGCACTTAGAAAACGAAAACGCCATGAAGACCTGCGGCCGCTCGAATGAAAGCTAATGGACAGAGCACTTAACACAGAGCTTTAAAACAAAGCCAATGAAGGCCGTGAAACCGATCTTCACTGGCCACAGCACACACACTTTGCCATCCTCTCATGGGATGGAAGGCCTTTATCCTCTGACCGTTTTTGTCTTCTCTTGTCTTTTGGTGGCTCTGTAGGATCAGGAAACAAGCTACACCATCATCAAGTCAAAGGAGACGGATGTTTTGGTGGACGGCCTTAAACCTTCCTCAGTGTACATCTTTCAAATCAGAGCACGCACCTCCGCAGGCTACGGAGGCTTCAGTCGCCGCTTTGAGTTTGAAACAAGCCCTTACTGTACGTGAAATATGATGAAATACTATCTCTCTCTCTCTCTTTCTCTCTCTCTCTCTCAGTTAGAAAAATGTAATTGTAAAATAACTAATGCTGTCAAACAATTAATTAATTAGATATATATATATATTGTATGTATAACCAATGTATATAATGTATAACCAATTGGAACTGGTTGCTTTTCAGCATCATTGGTCATATAATCTGTTATGTATAGGTTAAACACTATACATGTAGCATATAGGATATAATAGGATTTTAAGTGAATTGAACAATTTATTTATTTAGTTTTTGAATGTACAATTTCCTTACAAAGTAAACCAGTCATGAGCATTTTATTTTTTATTTTTTTATGGAGATTTATATTTATAGGCTTTTCATTGATGTATGAGTTATTAGGATCAGAATATTTGTTCAAGATACAACTATTATCAAAATATTGAGACAATCACATTTAAAGTTATCCACATGAAGTCCCTAGCAATGCATATTACGTTTTGATATATTTATGGTAGGAATTCTACAAAATATCTTCATGGAACATGATTTTTATTTAATATCCTAATGAGTTTTGGCATAAAAGAACAATCTATGATTATTATCCATATTTCTATAGTTTTAAAAATATGCCCGTGCTCCTTATGACTGGCTTATGACTTATGGTTGGATACTTCTGACCCATTTTAGCAACTTTGTTCAATTCAAAATTCTTTAAATGTCTCTAACATGTATTTTTATGTAGTTTTATGTTGTGCGTTTTCATTGTGTGCACATCTATAACCGTAAAATGAACTAATAATGAATGTCACTAATTTCTTATGCATTAAGCACAAAGTAAAGTAGTGACTGTGATGAACTCTGTTCCAGCAGTAGCGGCCTCCAGTGATCAGGGTCAGGTGCCCATCATCGCTGTCGCTGTTACTGTGGCCATCATCCTCATCGCATTGGTCACAGGCTTCCTGATGAGTGGCAGGTAAGAACACGTCATAACACAATCCAAGTGGCTATTATTTAAAAGATCTATTTCAGAACAATCCACAGCGAATCATTTTGCTATAAATGATGTGATCTGGCTTGTTATAAGTAGGACTGCTACAACTAGTCAAACTAATAATGAAAATAATCAGAACTGATTATCAGTTAATCAGGTTTTTACACTGTGCACAGAAAATCCAGTCTATCATTTGACTTTCCAGTACATTTCTATTGGCAAAATGCATTTGGAAAACACCGGAGCTTGCAGGAAAAGCGCATGACCCAAGCTGTTATAAACATGATGAGACATGCTTTACAGTATATCAGGCGCTTCAAACAAATGCACAAGTATTTAGTAGGGCTTGCCCGTCAGGTGTTTTTAACAGATAAGTGTGACGTTTGATGCATGTGAGACATCATTTCCTCAGAACATAACTTACATCTTACTGTTTGGTCCTTGTCTTCAAATGTTAGAAAGTCACATGCACATTTCAGTTTTGCATAAAGGATTGTACTAACAGCCAGGGAGCATCCATTAAACTTCAGGAGCAGAGATTAAGCAAAATTTGTAATAAAAAATAGATAAATACTTAAACAGACAAATAAATAAATAAATATTGTTGTATTAAATATGCATTTTACAGATTGAAAGTATGTTTACAGTACTATATCATGTTTTGACGAAATAATAGATTAATTATTTAGTATAATTAATAAGGCTTTTTTTTAAATGGCATTATCAAAATAATCCTCAGTTATATCTAATTACTCGTTATTATAATAAAGCAAAGAATAGATCTAGTCAAAGTGTTTTAAGTTGTCATCACAGGAAATATTACTGGAAGATTCTGAAAGATTCTTACAATATTGGAAGGGGGCCTCATAACTTTTGTGAATTGTGCTAATTAATATTTGTATAAAACCACATCATATACAGAAATAGCTGTTAAAATGCATTATATAAGTGCTTTATGTACAGCCATGTGATTACATTTGACATATAAATCAATTTATCCGTCAGTTTTAGTTTTAGTCAAACATATTGAGCTATAGTTAAAGACCTTACATATCTCTGATCACTGGGCTCAGTTCTATAGTAGGGGAAATATGTGCCTCGCTTCTTAATGTAAACAGCATTGGGAGATTTGTTTGCATGATCACAAAACACAATGGCAGAACAAGACGAGGAGCCAACAACTATATCCTGTTTCATACACACTGTCCTATTTAGCATTTCAGGCACAACATTTTAAAATGAGACAGTAATGCATGCTATTGTCCTCGCTGGCTAGAGGAAACAATCTGAGACGTGTTCTGTCTATCTATAATAAACAGTCTGCAATTTACTGGAATTACCCTGGCAGTGCAGTAGGTGCAGATATAAACCTGTTTTCATATTTGTTTGTTTGTTTGTATTTTTAGTAGAATAGATGAACTATTGAGTTTAATATTAAAAGAGCGATTGTCTGTAAAAATCATTTCCTGCGTCCAAGGAATACATTCATAAACATAAGCCATAATGACAAAACATCCCCGTGTTCTTTATTTTTGTATTTTTTTATTTTATTTGTTTGTTTCAAACATGTAATATGTAACTGTTTGACTAAACAGCAAAACATCTCAGTCCTACTTCTGAAGAACATACCCTGTAAACATAAGCACTGAAATCCATAAGCATTTTAATTTTTATTTTTTACAAATTACAAACATTAACTCTATCAGTTATTTTTTTTAAATGTGTGTTAAGAACATAATGAAAGTGTCTCAGTTTGTTGAGAGATGCATTAGAAGATGAGATGTGATCACGCAATCATGGGTTTGAACCCAGAGAACACATTTTCACAAACCCCTATAAATCATGATTTTACACAATATTTGTAACGGGTAGGTTTAGGAGTGGGTTTGTGTGGTTATTCATACAAATTAAACCTAGTAAAATATATTTTAATCACCGTGAGATCAGTGTAACGACTAGGGTTGTAACGGTATGAGATTTTCACGGTATGATAATCATCACGGTTTCACGGTATACGGTATCAAAATATCATTAATATTATAATCATCAGCCACAATGACCCTTAAATGAATAAAATGAGATTTGTTTTTTTGGCTGAACATGGTTTATTGAAACAAACTTTTTTTTTATAAAAATAAAAAAAAAAAAAAAACATTCCTTGCAAACTGGATATCAAAGGACAACCTCGCGATCATTTTTCGGATAGCCAAAATATTGCCATACTGCCAATTTTAATTAGTTTTTCGGCGGGAGATAGAGATTAGAATTAGCAGCCTTTGTATTAGACTTTTTCTCCGCTGTATGGGAGGAGTCTAAGCAGTCTAAGAAGTTGCATATACTTCAGCGCGAGTGAGATCTGGTTTCAATAAAAAAAAATTTAAAAAAACGGTTATAAGCAAATGTGCACGGTATGATAATCGTACATGTCAATATCACAATAAACTGTCAGACCGGTATACTGTTACGACCTTAGTAACGACAGACGCAATATGACACTGTCGTTATTTTTACGCCCACTAGAGGGTGCTTACCTTTACAACGTACATATAGGTCGTAATAAGGTACATTTTTGTTGGAGGACAGGCTCATGAGTCCTCATGAAGTCAAAATTCTGTTTATTTACTTTCATATTACTTTTCTGATGTTGTCAGTTTGACGGCTTTATTTTATCAATAATGAAGGAATTAATTAATTTAATATACTGTAAAGTGGAATTTATGGCTATGATAAAAGCTGATTGGTCAGCATCAGTACTCCACTTATATATATATATATATATATATATATATATATATGAGATAAATATTTTCAAATTTGAACAATATGCTTTTAACCCTAATAGGGTGAGGATCACGTCTGCGTGATTTGGGTCTTTTTTTTCTTATCAGCGCAAAAGACACTAATATAATATTGACTTTGGTCACACAAGTAAGTGTTATACACCATTCAAATCTGTTAGGTGTCTACTTTTTTTTTGATTACACTAACAATAACAACAAAAGTTTGTGCTTTTGCAAAATAAGGAAAATAAACAGTGTGCGCGTCCTTTCTTTCATCTCTCCCTGAACTGTTTATAAAAAGCCGTCATTAATATGAACTGAAACTCCGCAAAAACATGACACACCGACATGAGACACATATCTACCGAAAGCTTGAAGTGTCTACTTTTGAATGCAGTAAGTGCACGTTGTAACAGAATATAGTTGATAAAGTTACGCTACAAGAGCACATTCAATATCTTTCTACACATTAATATGTATTTCAGTGTGTAATGCTAACCTCAAACAATGTCCGTCTCTCCTCACCCTTCACCCTTGAACCAAGCCGCAGTCTTTAATTCGGTGCTGTCAAGTTCTCATCGAGATTGACGATTGACGAAGACCTCAAGCAGACATCAGCCAGCTGAATTCTCACAAGCCACTTGAAAGGCAGTTGAATTGTTTAAGCAAGGGTTAGGATGTCCCTCAAGGGTGCGCCGGTTTCAAGCAATTACTCTTAAAGTGTATATCAGTGTATCACGAGGGCCACAGCCTTGACACTTCCCTCACCTTTCATGTCACAGATGGGTTTGAAGCACGCTCTCTCCTGCAGGAAGCAATCAGGATTGTTAATAGCCTCTTTGGCCTTACTAGGTCAAGACATATTCATGAATGAGCTACAGAGCTCTGTCAGAAGACCATTACAGAACAAGCTCCAGCTGGACAGGGCTGTTAGTAAAGCTGTCAGAGAAACATCCTCGCTGACATTTGAAGGTGATGCTGTGAAGATTTTGGCTGAGAATGTACCCAAATTCACACTTTAATATTTTTCCTACAATTAATATATAATCAATTTACCAAATCACCAGGAAATATTATGACATATTATTATAATTTAAAATAACAGTTTTCTAACTTAGGATATTATACAATGTAAATTATTTTTGTAAAGCAAAGCTGAATTATAATCATTATTAATCCAGTCTTCAGTGTCACACGATCCTTCAAAAATCATTCCAATATGACGATTTGCTGCTCAAATCAATCAATCAATAAAGCAATATAAAATTAGTAAGTAAATAAATAAATAAATATCACTTTTGAAAACAGTTTTCAGGTGGGAGAAAACCTACCTGAAATATACCTGAAAAACTATGGACAAGTGTACCTCAGAACAGAAGCTGTTTTACCAAAAGTTGTGTTATCAAATATTTATTTGAATGGGTTAATAGAAGAAGAAATAAAATCTATTTATGGCATTATTTTTGAAAGCATCCATGGGGCAGTCATGGTCTAATCAATGGATAGGGAGTTGGACTTGTAACCAAAAGGTGGCGGGTTCAAGGGTGGGGGGGTGAATAACCAGCGCTCTTTCCACCTTCAATACCATGACGGAGGTGAGACCCTTGAGCAAGGTGCCCCCAACTGCTCCCCGGGTGCCGCATCACTTCTCAGTGCTGTGTGTGTGCACTTGCATGGGTTAAACGCAGAGCTCAAATTCCTAGTATGGAATATTATAATATATACAGTACCTGGCCAGATGTCACTTCCTTTTCCCTTCTCCCTTCTCCCTTCTTCCTTCTCCCTTCTCCCTTCTCCCTTCTCCCTTCTCCCCTCCCTTCCCTTCCCTTCCCTTCCCTGGTAGGTTTTTTTTCTTCATCTTGGAGACATTGCCACAGTTCTTCTGGATTTAGTCTGTGTCACTTCTGTTACTTCATGTCATTCCAGACAGGTTGATGATCAGATCAGATCTCTGTGTGGAGCACTGGCTGTTGTCAGACAATAATCTCACTGCATTATTACAATTAATGACAAAAATAATGTTTGGAAATGGAAACTGATATTTCCAAGTGACACGCTACCGCTGAAGATAGAAAAAAACCCAGACTTAAAACCATTTTTGTGTCTGTGAAAATACTAGTGGCCTAAGACTTTTGCACAGTACTGTACTGTATATATAGGCCGCCACAATATCCAGATCGAGTGCCACAAATACCCACCGCCTGCTGCCGTCAGTTCCTGCATCTTGAACACACGCAACTTTAACACAATTTTTAGCAACTTTCAGTCTGTTTTGTATATATTGTATATTAAAATATATTGTATATTTTGTAATATATTAAAGTTATATCTATTATACCTTATCTGGCAGCATTTTTACTGTGTATTTTAATTAAATATATGCAGCCTTATAAACATAGAATCATTATACTATTCAGAAGAGTACTTTTTCTATCATTTAGGATTTTGGTTTTGTAGCTTATTATGTCAGATTGAGTGACAAAAAAAAGAAGAAAGTGGAGCACAGGAAGAGGTGGGGCTTTAGGGTTGACATACTGGTCAGACTCATCAGCTCTGCATGCGTATATCCCCTGAGGCTACAGACATACAGCCAAATCCCACGACACACACAAACACACACATATATAAGAACAATTGGCTACAATAAACAGAGCAGGGTCGGTCTGAAAGGGAAACAGCTTGTTTAGAATTGTACAAAACTGGACCAGAAACTGACATTCGTAGTAAGCCTCCAGTAAATGCTATTTTATAGACTGTGGGAGAACCCATATTGAAAGTGTACTGCATTATATACTGGAAGCTGCTAAGGAAACAGTAGGCAATATGGATATGCACTGTATTTGCCAAGTACACTCGAAAAAATAAAGTGTGGTAGTTTGCAATTCAAACTCTAGGGTAATATTTGAAACTATTCGTGTTAATTATATTATTAATAATAATTCACATCTTAGTACATTTTAGTATCATTAACACTTATGCACTAATAATGGTGTTTTCACTTATCTTGTTTGCAAAATACAAGATAGTATACAGTGATGAACAGGCAGTCAAATAATGCTACACTGATGTCTGTATCTCAGAACTGAAGCGAATAGCTCCTTGTTTCTGCAGTTCATTATGTTTACTTGCTCTTTTCACACATACAAACACTCTACAGGCAGATAAAGCTGCGATGCTTTGGGTTCGCTTAAGACTGTCGTCATACTGGATGTGTGAGTGTGTTTGGATAGTCATCTCTGGAGGATTTTTGTGATGAAAGCAGATAAAGTCATTACCATCCTGTATTTTCTCTATTTACTGGCCCTCCTCATTCTATCAGGGCGTTCAATTAGGAAAATTAGTTTTTTAGAGAAATGGCTTTTATAGAAAGGCAAACCGTGCTGTATAAAGAGTAACGCAACTCTTCTTTTTCACAGACGTTGTGGCTACAGTAAAGCCAAGCAAGATCCGGACGAGGAGAAGATGCACTTCCATAATGGACACAGTAAGTCTAACTGAAACAGACAGACAGACACGTCTGGGTTCAGCAAAAGTTCAGTGGGATACGTTTATCCTATAATAAGCTTAAAAATGATGTCAGGATGGTTCCAGCACTTTTACAGCCCTGAAATTATTA
>JAUMHR010000059.1:1579096-1600028 GCA_032361145.1 Enteromius fasciolatus
TATAATATAAATTAACTACATGCACTCATTATATGTTTTTGATTAGGATTAGTGTTTGGCTTGGGGCTACCTGCATGTAATTATGCATAATTTACTGTTATTATAATAGTAAGTACATGTAACGACATCTTAAAATAAAGTGTTAATCCTGTTTACTATATTAGTATTAATAATGTTGTAATTGTACTCTACCAAGCATTGCATTGCATCTAAACAAGTCTGTTTTGATGCGGCAGTTCATTTAGAGCTGCTAGTAGACAACGAGGTCAGGGTTTGAATTCACCAGCTGCTCTTAACAGCAATTCATGAAGCAGAACAATCCGTGTTCGGACACTGAAGGCACATCATATATTTATGGTGGAACATGATGTAAAATGCCTGCAATCTCTTCTGTTGTCTCAGGTGATAAAGGCAGTGGAGGAGAACTACAGGCTGCCGGGGCCCATGGACTGTCCGACTGCCCTCTATCATCTCATGATGGACTGCTGGCAGAAAGACAGGAACAGCCGGCCCAAGTTCGAGGAGATTGTCAGCTTACTGGACAAACTCATCCGCAATCCCAGCAGCCTGAAGGGTCTAGTTAACCCATCCAACAGGTAGACCACCATGCAGCCGTTATTGTTTTTTTTTTTCTTGTTCCATTGTTCTCGTTCTTTGCTGTTCCTATTAGAGTGTATGCTAATTAAGCTGTTATTTACAGCATGTGATTAACATCGACTGTGAGATCACAAATAATGTGACATCTGTGAAGCATTGATAACTGAGGGTTAACCACCCTGCTACACGGCTGTCACAGGAAATCAAGCTTTAATGACACTGGTGACAAATACGCACTCATATTTTGTGATTTAATGTCGCGTTAAACAGAAGTGACAGTGTGCAAATGACTTCCAATTACTGTGATTATACGTATCGAATACATTTGCGCTCTGTATTCTTACATGTTGGAATCATCCATTATCTGTAATTGTGTTATACAATTATGTCCAGGTTTAATATGAAATTGATTTGGAGTCTGGGAATGTGTTGGGAGCTGCGTTATTGCACCGCAAATTTCTTTATTTGCCTTGGAGAATAATATTAGCAAGAGTGGCCAAGAGATCACTGATGATATTAATATGTATAGTCAATGCAGCTCAATGTTAACATGCATATGAAAGCAAGATTATAAGCTGAGTTCCATAAAGATATTTACATATACAGATACATATATATATATATATATATATATATAAATAAATAAAAGTTATAATAAAGATCATTTTAATGTTAGATGTTATTTATTTTTTTATTTTTACATCACTCCATAGGACACATTCATGTCACTTACACACACACAGGGCTTCAAAAGTCTGAGACCCCAGTTTGTTGAAATGCTAATTGAATATAACATTTATTGCAAATTCCAATAAAAATACTTAAAATAATTGGAGTTCGAACATCAACGGTGTGATAAAATCTCACATTTCCATATTTTTCTCAGACGTTTGTATAATAACAGTGTAATAACAAAGCTGTTGCATTAAAATAGCATGTTATTACAGTATAATAACATAGTTGTAACAGTATTATAACAGTTGAAAAGCTTGAAGCTTGTAAAATGTGTACATTTTGGTGTATTATTCTTTGAGTCAGCTCAGATCCGTGAACTTTTTTATTATCCAGCCTTCACCTAGAACTGTAATGTCAGCTCTATACATTCATTCGTTCACCACTGTACCTGTCTCTCCCACAGAGTGTCCAATTTATTAGTGGAGCATGGGAGCCCTGAGGGCTGTGTATTCAGATCGGTGGAGGAGTGGTTAGAGGCCATAAAAATGGGTCGATACACTGAGCTTTTCATGGAAAGTGGATACACTTCTCTGGAAGTCGTCACTCAAATGACCTTGGAGTAAGTCATCTGTTGTTGAGGTCATTGAGCCTCTTTGCCTTTCACGTACTTGAGAAATTACTGTTTTTAGAGTGTTTTGATTCGGATGCACTTTCTGTTACAGTTTATGATGCTGAAAAGATGCAGAATAATGAACTGTAATTTAGGCTAATTGTTTCCACAATTGAAATGTATCTTTATGTTCTTTCAGAATAGACTGCACTAATGAAGACATTAAGGGTAGAGTTTAACACTAATTGAAGTTTTTAGAACTAATTTTTTTCGTACAAAATAAATGAATGGAGAGTTGGGAGGGTGACCTTCATTTGTGAGGAAAACACAATTTTTTGCATGTCAAATCTTGCTCTAAATATAATTTGGGACGTCAACGTGTGTTACAGCAGTTTTGATGTCAAATCTTTTTGAAGTTCAATTCTTCTACTTTGTTTCCTTATCTTTTCTTTTATTCTAAATCTCTCATTATTAGAAGTTCCAGTTTAACAAGTCCCTAAAGTTTGATCCAGTCCGATTAGATCCGTCTTTATTCACGACTTACTCCAGATTGTTTAATCATTGTAAGTGATAGCTATAAAAATCACTGATTTATTGTTTTTTTGCAGAGATCTTAGGAGGGTTGGAGTCACTTTGGCTGGACATCAGAAAAAGATCCTCAACAGCATTCAGGAGATGCGAGTCCAAATGATGAATGCCACTATGCCCATCTGAGAGCGGCCTCAGAGGAACCTCCAGCAGTAGCCTAGCACTTTCTACAGACACTTATTTATTGAACGGAACTATTTAATGAAAATTTGACAAAAAAAAAAAAATGGCTGGATAGATGGACAAACGGTTACTGTTTCGTTTGTGAAAAGCTTCCAAACTAAAGCAACGGGAGGAACGTGACTGAAATGTTGAGTGGTTGTTTGGAAAAGTGTGGCACATCTCCAGGCAGGACTGCTGACTTGGGATCAGGTGTCTCTGGGCTGAATGTATAGCATTTTTCCATGACCTCATTCGACAATATTATTACCTCCGGAAGAGACTGCAGTGGGTTTCAGCTCGGAAGTTCTTTTCTTTTTCACAACAAGTTCACCTGAGGCGAATTTAGACAGTAAGACTGAAGTCATATCACGAGCCGAGGAAACATATGGCAGTGTTAAACAAAGCAATAGTAGATTTTGAGCTTGATGTTAATTTTACTTCCTTCTGAATTGTTGCTTCCTTATTTCAATAAGAGGACAAAGCAATGGACGGGATAGTTTTCCTTTTGCACAATATCGGTGTCGTGAAGGGCGGAGGAAATGTATTTGATTTTTTAAAAAAGGTGACACGTTTCAAAACCACCAATTTATTTTAGTTCCACTGATGTTTTGGTGTTTTATGTGTAAATAGTGTACAGTTGCGTAGTTAAAGTGGAGCTCAAATGCATCCATCCATGTTCATGTGAGGTTGATATACTTTAGTGCACAGGTGGGCTAACATACTATGTATATTCAGTCCGGTCAATAAATGTTTATATTGCCTCTCAGTGCTTCTTTAGATAGAAAATTAACAATTGATTTGCCGTTAGTGTGTGATCTCTACTGTATTCTTCTACTCATATTATTGCCTTGCTCAGTTTTCACATCTAGGTGGATGTTAAAGTCAACATGAAATCAGAATGGACCCCATTTTGCTTTTCTAATTTACATATTGGCTTTTATTATGCATAAACTATAATTGTTTTCATTGAAATTTTTAACTTGCTCCATATATGAAACAACTTTCTTTTCCGGCTGATGTTAGCTACGGTGCAAAAAAAAATTTTTAGGCAACAAGAGCAGATAAAAATACATCTGGATACAGTGAAATACATCATATTATGGAAGTAAAATAGGTTGTGCATATCATTTCATGTTGGCTTTAAGTTGGTTCAGTATGTCTGCAAAATCAGAGAAAATAAGTAAAAATTCAATGTCGATTACTGTAGGCAATAATTTGACTTGTCCCTCTGTGCACAGACAACCACTGAATTGTGTATATTTACAGTAAAAAGACAGATAGACCAGGAAGTAAACAGGGGTATTTCACCCAAAAATTAAAAACGTGTACTCACCTTGAGCCATTAAATTTGCTAATGAGTTTGTTCCATCATAAAATTTGTAGAAATGCATCATTGCATCACTTGCTCTCCAATGGATGCTCTACAGTGAATGGGTGCCGTCAGAACAAGAGTCCAGAAAAAAAAAACATCATTAAGAATGCTGCTTCTATGACATTGCTTTTCTGCTGCATCGGAAGAAAAATTCTGATGGCACCCTTTTACTGCAGAAGAGCCGTTATTGAGCAAGTGATGTGATACGTTTCGGCAAATCAGAAACAAACTCATCTAGATCTTGGATGTGCTAAGGATGAGGACATTTTCAGCAAATGAATGAATTATTTTTACTGTAAAAAAACATCTCTGGTTGGAAAATAATAAAACATTTTGCATCAGCAAAAGCATTGCACATCGTAGAAGATGACGATAATATAGTTAAACCAGCATGCTAATGTTTTCAGTTGTCTATGTTCTTTTCTGACTTCTCAAACACAAGAAGAAGTGTCGTTTTATTTTCTCCCAAACCCATCGTCTTCCATTTGTATGTGCACTGAGGTACAAGTTGAAATGATTGTCTGTGGTAAACAACGACATGCCACACTTGCATTATAGATACTACTTATTTGTTTATTGTTGGGTTTTTTTGTTTGTTGTTTTTTTTTAAATAAAAGAACACGTTGAATGTTAAAACTCATAGTCAGAAACAAATCATTCAAAACCAAATGCCAGACATTAGGTCATATGTCCATAAATATTACGGCACATTATTATGCTAAAACGCCACAAGATTGTATTAATAAGTGCTCAAGTATGTCACATATTTTCTCGAAACCTTATACAATTGCTTATAACTATGGTTGTATAAGTATTTTAAAGCACTATGCTAGATTGTGTTTTGTTATTATGTTTTCAACATTTTAATTACTTGAAATTTGTCTTAGCAAATAGTGTAATGCTCCTTAATTAGTCAACTGAAAAGCACTCAAGTGCCTGTGATTATGTGAGTACACTATAAAAAACCATAAATATCATTGAGGAGCTTATCAGATGTCCATTGGTCAGAATTAATAACAGTACAAAATCCTAATGATAGTGATTACAAATATTCAGTTAATCTAAATCACCACAGTTTTTTTTGTTTTGTTTTTTGTAAATTAGCATTTGATAATTATTACAATGAATGTTACTATAATATACTTTTACGCAATGCATACCCTTCATTTGATATTTTGCACTGAAATTCACTTTGTAAAAAATGGGTTTAAGTTTGAATTTATGTGTTTTAAGCCCATTTTATTTTCAAAATGATAGACTGAACAGACATTTAATGGAACCGATCCACACGCCATGCTTTAATATTGCAAAATCCTTGAGCGTTTTTTAGATTTGTGGCTGTTGTTTATTGTAGTGATATTTGTTCATTGTCATTGATCATATCTGCCAGAAAGAAAAGCTAGATTGATTATGGTTTGTTCTATTATCAGGCTGATTACTCAGAATATACAAATCTCGAAAACTAAGTTATAATCTGAAACATAGAAGAGTTATGCCTTTCGTTTGACATTTATGAATGTGGTTACACAAAATACATCTATTTCACACATGGAAATGTCAAATGCAGCTGCAAATAAGTACCTTACAGTGATTCTTCATAACAGTAAGCCAACAGTTTATGCTATTTGTTCTTTGTTAAATTAGCCAACCACCCTCCAAAAAAACATTATGCTGATTTGATTTTTTTATTGATTTTTTTTGCACAAAACACATGTTGAGTGCATCAAATTATTTCCAAACATTTATAGTAGTACAAAATATGCATGGTGTTGGTAAGCTGCGTATTACAAATGCATTTTATCAACAGAATGACTATGTTGTTTGAATCTTTTATCATATTTGGTCCAATTAAGAGCGGGGAAAGAAAGAAAAGCACAGAAAAAAAATAAAAGTAAAAAAAGTAGTTTCTATGTAATAACCGTTCGTCTATTACCTTCTGCTGTGTGTTTTGTTGTGTAAATGTCTTTTGTAGTGTAATATATTAAATTTTATATTTTTTTGGAATAAACTGAAGAGAAACCCAATATTGCTGAGTTCTCTATGCAATGCAACATTGCAATCCTAAACGAACCTCAGAGCAGAACTGAAGAAACCGGGAATAATTGTTTTATATGGCTGGTTTTCTTTTTTAGGTGACTGCTGTCATGGTGGAGCAACAGTTTGAATCTTGCTGAGCGAGTTAGTCACAGTTTGCTAAACTGTAGACATGCTTATAGCTGCTGAATAATAACACGTTCAGTTTAATGGCACATTTGAAAGCAACTCTATTGCGCCCTTGAGTGCCCAAATTCTTTAAATAACATAAACAATATGGCTGCATGTTTGCAATGCAATGCGTTTGTGTTTGTGGCCATGTGAAAAGAGCACTTAATTGCACTGAATTCATGTTTTAAACTCAACTCAAGTAGACTTTTTAAAAAGAACATTTTATAATAATAATGTATAATTAAAATATTTACTTTAACATACCATTTTTCATAATGCTTTAAAGAAGTACACTGACTAACATAAGCACATGTAGGGTACATTATTTTAGTTCAACATAAATGCTTTTCAGTCCACTAAACTATACACTTGAACCATCTTTCAAAGGCAAAAATAATTACGTTACATGCAAGTAGGTAAAAAAAGCACTTTAAAGTTCAACTAAGTGCATTTATTATAAATGTAAACTATATTTCCTTTAATTTGTTTGAAACTATATTGCCTTTTTCGTTTAATTGCAATTAACATGGCCAAAAAAAAACCTAACATTACATTCAGTTCGCATTTAAGTATATTCTGTTAAATTATGATTTCCATGATAAGCCCACTCTTTCTAAAAGTATGCTAATATGTGCTCCTTTTTTTGCAAGGGTGTATTTCCATACAGTATATACTCTTAGCGGTTCAGCTTCCACTGATTAACAGATGAAAAGACTGACAGATACATCAATCTATAAAGTTATGCATTTGCTATCTGTATCATATTGGGTCTTTCAATAATACTTTTATTCTTGCATGAGTCTACATGAATAACTTATAGTTTTATTTTTAGCTATTAACAAGACTGTCTTGACCCCATTGCCGCACATGCATCTGAATCACTTAATTAAAATTCTCTGAGTGTGTATAATTACAGCAGTGCATTATGAATAAAGTGCATATGGCTGTTGTAAAGCTTCATTCTGGCAAAAATGGGTATTATGTGCTCCTCTGCTTTTAGTTTATCTTTTTATTATTTTTAAAAGATTCACAGCTAATATTCCATGAATACTTCATTAAAAGGATAGTTTAGTCAAAAATGAAAGTTGGAAAGACCTCTTATCCATTCAGATTTGTGGACCAGAACAAACAGCTGTAAATACAAAAGGAACTCATGTCACAAGATGCTGAAAAACTGTGAATAACCAACGATGTATTGCGACCAATTTGTATGTATTTTACAAGGTGGCTAATTCAGACAAATTTGTACGAAATTGATTTTGTACCCTTGTGACAGGTCATTCGTACAAATTCATACAAATTGACAGCTCATTAAATAAATACAATTAAGCAAAATGATTGTACGAGTGAGGTTGTACGAATTCATATGAATTAGCAAACTAATATAAATAAATATGTACGAATTGCAGTGAGAACAGCTGGAATAACAAGTATTGTAAATGAAATGCTAGAATATATTAATTTTTAAATAGGTTGTTTATGTAAGGACCCTATTACAACCTATATTTACATTTTAAAGTTAAAAGTTACAAATAATGACAGTGTCGTATTGTATCTGTCATCATGACAACTGTTATTACCAATCATAACTTTTTACTCTGATCTCACGAGAATTTGTACATATTTTACAAGGTTTAATAATTCATACGAATAACCACACCCAACCCACTCCTGAACCTACCCCTTACAGAAACAGTGCAAAATCCTGAGACCTTGATACGTGTGTTTGATTAGGTTTGGACCTAAAATCTGCAGGAACACCGGTCTTTCAGGATCAACGTTCCCTACCCCTGGAATAACGCAATGCGTTACCAGCTACACAAACCTGAATTATGACGCAGATAAAAGAGTACAAAACATTAATATGAAAATGTTCTGTTGCTGATAGGGGTTCAATTGTAGTATACACTCTGATACATTCTATACGGACGTAGTGATTGGAGGAGACATTGTATATGTACAAACTTTTTTGCTGATATCCAATCTGTGCTTTCCTGAATTCCAATCTTCATTGTTCAACTCATTATTTACACATGTTAATAGGGTAAACAAAAGCCACCAATGTTGACCCTGAGACTACATTCCATCAAGTGCTTTATTAGTCCCTTTCATCACTTGCTATCTTAAACTTCCAATAAATGTAGGCTACTATATATGTTAATATCACCTCTTTTGTATCCAATCCAGTTGTTTGTTGTGACACAAAATCTCATCTAACCACTGTGCTCCTTTGGGAAATCACATAAACATCGCCTTGGGTGTTAATTATCAATCCATGTTTCTCATCCTCAAGGGCATCGTCATATATCAAATATCGAAATGGCCAAAGATTCCATATCAGCAATACAAGAAACCCCTCTGCACCGTTCATCTGCGAGTGCAGCCTTTCCTCACGTCATATTTGATTGTTCCTTTGATGGCTCATTGCTCGCGGCGCGGGCTGTCTGTGCTAATGTTAGAGGTGCGAGTCCCTGGACAATGTCTTTGACTGGTAATGCAATTTTCATGTATAGAGGTGCCACTAGACCCACAATCCCTTGGGTCATTTAGGAATCATTTGGATTTTAATCATTATGAATGACCTTCATCAGAGTGTCCCCAGTCCTGGCAGATTGGGGGTTTTATATGACACGTTTTTACTTAATGTGCATTTTAACAGTCTTTGTATCAGTGGGTCTGCTCTATAAAGCCTTTATAGTCCCACTTTATATTAAGTGGCCTTAACTACTGTGTTAATCATTTGGTACATTGCACTTATTGTGTACATACATGTTTTTACATTGTACTTATATTTTAAAAATACTTTAATGTAGTTACATGTGTTATTAATGTCTGTATTTAATTCCTTACACTTTAACCCACTCTTAAACCTACCCATACCACCAAACCTGTCCCTAACCTTAACCATATCCCACCTTAATAGCAAAAGAAGTGTTTTGCAATACATTATTATTACAATAAGTACACTTATTCCTTTGATGGAATATTCCTGGGATTCCTTTAAGTTTCCGTTAAGTTTGGGTTTAGTGTTTAGTGTACAATGCTAATCACGCAATGTAATAGGAAAAATAAAATAAAGTAAAATAAATTGTCTTTTTAAGTGATTGCAAAATGGAAACATTTCTAAAAATAAGATACATATATCCAATTTTTTCTTTAAGGCAGAGGTAAGCCTATGGTAGAGACTTCCGGTCCGTTAGATGCTATAGGCAAGTGATGAGTGTTCATAATTATGATAATACATTAAAATAACATGATAAGACAATTTTCAATTTAAACCTATAGAATTTACAAATGAATGCATCTGGATACACAGCAGTCACACTAGAGCAAATTTCCACACAAATTATAGTATAAGAAAAACATTTTCAATTCATAAATGATCAATTATTGATGTGCTTCTTCTTTTTCAAACGAATGCATTTTAACGCTTGCATCTAATAACCAGCTCCATATATATTGCTTTTCTGATATAGTAAACTTGCTCGGTAGCACACCTGGTATGGAGTTACACTTGCGAATGTTAAGTGTTCGAGTATTAGTTGCAAGAGAGTTTCAATAAAATAGCTTACATTTCTAGAAAAATCAATTATAGCTGTGTTCCGTTACAGATTTACACAAAGCAAATTTTCTGATAAATAAGTAAATTAAGCAACTATTGCAAAATGACTGCGTTTCCTTGAACTTATGCTATGCAACTAAAACATTTTATATATCGCATAAATCATATATCGCAGCCACCACACTAGTCATGATTTTTAATCACAGCAGATCTAGGCGTGTATCTTGATACACCGAAAGCTGCTTCTAGGACATTTCTGAAATCTATATGAATAACAGCATTAACCATTTTCCATTCGCAATTTAAATTTGTGAAATTTGAAGGGTAATGGAAACCCAGTTAATGGCAAGGTTGATATAGCAAATGCATTTTTATCTTGCAATTAATTTTGTTCAGCACCATTAAGTTTGGGGTTTAGTGTACAATGCTAATCATGCAATGTAATAGGAAAAATTTAAGTTAAAAATTAAAATTAAAAAGTAAAATAAACTGTCTTTTTAAATGATTGCAAGTTATTAAAAAAATAGTCCACCCTTTTTTGTGCTTTAACATGTGCTTTAATAACAAATTCGCTAAAAAGTCTGTCCACACCAAACCCTTAAATCACAAAACAGAAATCCACTTCTCCCTAATATTAGCATAGCACTAAGCTTTAAAAGCTATTTAGCAACAATTCTTTAAGACTCCACCTAAATGTACTATTTATCCACCTAGCACCAATAACCTTTGTGATTCATCTTATCTCGCAACCAATTACCCAGTAACCTTTTCTTGTCTAGCGCATGCTAATCTGCCTGTGTGGCTAACATCCCTCCTGCCATAAACAGCCAGTGCAATTACATGCTCCTTTGCTTCAGGCTCTAGCGTTATTTCCCTCTTATTTACCCGCCAATGCCCTCGTATTGATCTCGGCTGCGACGTGTGATCTTAATAATTCTGGCCTTTGTCGCTAGCCTGTGCTCACAAGCCTCTGCGGTTTTATGAGCGCCCGCAGGCACAGGCCCAGGAGAGTCTGAAAGGTGTGCGACGACAGACTGCACAAGTGTGTGATGAGGGTCATTGTGTTTGTCACTTCAGCAGAACTCTCAAGGTCTCCCGTGTTTTAAAAGTGTGCTATCCCTTTAGTAAGTGTGGGCGCGCTAAATTGCTATTGTCAGCAGGGGAGCTGACAGCGTTATTAGGTATGTTTCGCTGGAGGTCGTCCAAGGTGAAATGAAACAGTAGTTAACCTGTGACATCCCCGAGCTAAGGCATATTAATAATGGCCAATGCATGTAAGGAGCGCTATTATTTCTTTCTAATGAGCACTGTCATCGACGTTCAGAGGGCACGGCAAGCACTGCTATCTACTCCCTGAGCTCTTCTCTTTAGATTTACACTCTTTTTCCGCACTTCCTTTCTGCAGATCATAAAGGATTGCTAATGTGTTGAAGCCATTATGTGAGACTGTGCAAACTTTCAGTAATAGTTCACCCATAAATGTGTATTTTGTCATCATTTTTTGATAAATAGGGCATAGTAAAAGAGATCAAGTCTGTCAAGTGCATGGAGTGGTTTTTTACTTATTGACCTCACTGTATATATATATATATATATACAGTGAGGTCAATAAGTATTTGAAATCACATTGTATGTTTTTTTAACAATTTATTTCGGAATTACTGTGTCAGATAAGTATTTGATCACTTAAATTAAAAAAAAAAAAAAATAGTTGGTACAGAAGCCTTTGTTAACAAACTTGGCAATTGCCCCATAGCCCTTTCCAGCTTTGTGAAGGTCTACCATTTTGTCTCTTTTGCCCATGTTGCTACTTAGACTTTGGCTGATTGTGGGGTGCACAGGTGTCTTTATGACAGCTAACGACCTCAAACAGGTGCTGCTATTTGGAACCATGAGCAGAGTGTAGCTGGACTAATTAAAAGCAAAATAACAGGTCTTTGAGGGTCAGAAATTCCCAAATAAATTGTTAAAAAATCATACAATGTGATTTCCGGATTTTTCTTTTCTGAAATTTGTAGACCCCTCCATGATTTCTAAGTAAGAGAACTTGCAAAATCACAGGATGATCAAATACTTATTGACCACGCTGTATGAAACGATCAGGCTGAATGTGCCATCTCAGTTCTTTGGATGGTACTCCAGCTCTCCATGAACTCTATGTGTTTTGTGTCTGTTTTCATTCCTGGACTCATTTCAATAAACTCATGTCTCCGCCCCCCTTGTCTGTTGCCATAGTTGTTTATTCAAGTCTCCACCCAGTGGCCTAATTCTTATGTGTATTTAAGTTCCGGTTGTCTGTGTGTGAATTCACTGGTCAGTGTTGAATGCATCTAGTTTTCTCCTTGTGCCTAGCCCTTCGTGTTTTTCCGAGTTATCCTGTCTTTTGTTGTATTGGATTTCCCATTGCCGACTTATTCTACTCATACTGGATTATTCTCATGTCTCAGCCTCTGATGTTCCTGCTTGCCGTGATCAGCCCTGCCCAACCGTACTCTGACTCTGTCTAATAAACTGTTTGCATATGGATCCGTACGCCTCTCGCCTCATCCGTGACACTATATATATATATATATATTGTAAAGAAGACAAGTTTTGTTCACAAAAATAAATTATATAAAATTGGATTATACATAATAAAAGCAAACACAAAGAAATACTATAACGTCTATTAAAAAAAAATTATAAATTACTATGTTTGCATTTGTCCATTTTTATAATAATAATAATAATTGTTGTTGTTGAAATTTAGGAGTTATGGTTACGTCTTATTTTAAAAACAGCATAGTATAAAGCCTGCAATTGAAATTTATATTTAAAAGTCTTTGCAGTCACTTTTGATAAATTTTAAGCTGAATGTTTCTTATTGCTCAGGTTTTGGATCACTACAACTGTGTTATTTATAACACCGTTTTTTGTGTGGAAAAGTACTGTCCCATTGGGAAAAGGGTTTAGAGCCACACGAGGGTGAGTAAATAATGACAGAAATGTCCTTCTTGAGTAAACTTTTCCTTTAATCCACCATAACAACTGTCCAATAATCCAATGTTCTTGCTACTGAATTAAACTCTCTTGAACACAGGCATCTAAATGCTTATAAAGCTGGTTTTTGCTGAATGACACAGCACTTTGCCTGCGGTGAAGCAAATGTGATTGCAGCCTACTTATTCTGCCTCACTACCCAGAGACACTCAGGCTTGGTTGCGGTATGCAGACATATTCAAAGTAATGAGCTGTGTGGACGTTCTTGTAGCAGAAATCACTTGAGAGCACCGGTGGCAGCCATAAGCCACAGCATGAGTTCACAAATGATCGTCCTCATTATACTGATGAGCGAGGGGAGTTTTCAGAGCCAGAGTGGTCCAGGACACTCCATCATCTGTCAGCGAACTCCAGATGGGAGCACTTTCAAGAGCAATCAGGGACGCCGTGTGATTCATCTGCATGGACTCACAGTTTTGCTTTAAAATGCTGTTAAAAAAGACTCATATTTCAGAGTAGTAGTGGAGGATTACACTGTATCTTGGGAACTTTGATTGCTCAATTTGCTGTGTTATAGTTGAATTCTCCTGGAATTGGCAACAAGAATTCAAAGGTCTTGCTCATCATTATAGTAGTATCATTTTACATGTATATATGAATGTGAATTTTCAAAATGAAGTTTGAAAATTCAGCAAGTAAGTGGTAAGTTTTATATATTTTATATATTTTTTTCTTTCTAAGAAGTAAATGTTTTTATTTAGCAAAGGTGAGTGATAGTAAACACTTATATTGTTAGAAAATATGTCTATTTTAAATAAATACTGTTCTTTTTAACTTTTTATTCATCAAAAAATCTTGAAAAATGTATCACAGAAAAAAAAAGGCATCACGACCTGCACTGATAATAAATCAGCGTATTATTAATTTCTGAAAGTTCATGCGACACTGAACACTGGAGTAATGATGCTGAAAATTCAGCTGCCCTACAGCTTCACAGCTTCACCCTACACCCTAAATTCTATTTCAGTTCATTAAAATAGATAACCAGTGTTTAAAATGCAATAATGCATTTCAATAATGCAATATAAACATTTTCTGTATTTTTATCAAATAAATGCAACCTTGATGACCATAAGAGACTTTATAAAAATAAATAAATAAATATAATAATAATAATAATGGTAATAATAACAATAAATACAAATATTACTGATCACATATAAAGGCTAAATAAAATTTGCGAATACAGTTCAACAGTTTAGGACAAACAAAACAAACAAACAATAAACAAGCAAATACACAAATAAATAAATAGTTGCTAAATATTTATATAAAAAAAGCTATTCTTTAGAAATTCCTATGAACAAACAGATACAATCAAACAATCAAAAGTGATTAATTAATTTATGAACAATCACCAATTAATCAAATATATTTGTAAATATTATAAAAAATTATTTTTTAAAAACAAGCAAATACAAACAGACAGACAGACAGATAGACAGATAGATAGATAGATAGTATCCACATATAATCCAAACAGCGATCCAATAGGTAAGTGACAGGTTCAGGTGAGAGAAAGCGTCTAACCTTGAGCTCAGCCATCGAGTGTTTGGCTGAGCGATATTTTAAGGAGAGCAGCTGATGACGAACAGGTGTTAATAATCAGGTGATTGGGAGCGGGAGACAGGTGATTGAATGCTTTCTGATCCTGGACCAGGTGAGTGTGACGGTGTGACAATATCAATGACATCCTCATCTATTTTCAGAATATGCAGGAGCATCGTAGGCACATAGTGGAGCTCCTCACCCTTCTCAGAGAGAATCAGCTATACCTCAAAGCAAGGTGGGAAATATCGTTGGCTATAACTACCAATAATTCCACCAATTTGCTTATTTCATACTATTATACTATAACTAATAATAATATATTATTATATTTCTACTAGGGTTCCTATTGGTTATTTGTTCTTTTACATTACAGTAAAAGTAGGATATCATCATAGTCATTATTGGACTTTGGATCTGTCCTATTTTACTGGGGTTAACATCTACTGCTCCTTTTGCTGTTTATCATTATATTATAATATCACTATTATTGTTATGTTCAGCTGGACGTGTCAGCCCAGCCCTCTGGCTGGCACTCCAGCATCAGGCTTTATATGTATGTTTATCTGTTTCCATGCCTGGACTCATTCACACAAACTCATATCTGTAGTCATCCTGGACTTTCTTTCATGTCTCTGTTCTTTCTCTGTTCATTCATGTCTCTGTCTGCTCATCTGTTACTATAGCTATTAATTATCTAGCTCCACCCATTGACCCAGTTTCCTCTGTATTTAACCCGGAAGTCTTTGTCTAGTTCCCACGGTCCATTGCACTTCGTGTTCCATTGTTTTTCTGTATTTCTGGATTGTGTTTTCTGTGTATCGACCTATGCCTGGACTCTGACTATTCTCATGCTCTGCCTTCTCCACTCTCGTCTGCCGGTAACGACTAACGCCTGTCTGTTTTGCTCTGTGTTTTAAAATAAAAGTAGCTTTGCAAATGATCCCGCACGTCTCCTCGCTCCCTGAGCGTAACAATTATTGTATGTTGTATTGCCTCCTGTTCAGTATTTAGTACAGTTATATCTATAGCTAAATCCTCTCACTAAATAACACTGAAACCGGATTAATGATGATAATAACAATGGTTATTATTACAACTGATAAAAATATGAATCTTATTTACCTCTGTACCACACCCATACACTCACAAGGTTTTATTTTTATTTTTTGTACTTTACTTTGTCTTATTTTGTTTCCTCACACTTTGTGTTTCATTTGCATATATGTGTGTATATATTTGTGACTGGTCTCAGTCTATGTCATTATGCTGCTGTCTATCTATGTTTTATTGTGCTCAATAAAAAAAAAAAAAAAAACTATACCTCAAAGCAGAGAAATGTTCATTTTATTAATCTTTAGTCCAGTTGCTGGCATTTCTTTATCGACCAGAACTGTGTTCGCATGGACGAGGGGAAGGTTAACGCTGCAACAACCTGGCCCACTCCCTCCACAGTCTAAGAACTCCAACGGTTTCCAGGAACACTACAGTATGCTTTCCAGTCCCCTCGCGTCAGTCCTGAAGGGAAAGCCCAAATCTCTGTCCAAGTCTCTTATCATATCCTACTCCTATAGGATTCTCCTAGTATTCGCAAAAAAGTATTCTTCTAGCGTTGCAAAGGTGAGGTTTAGTCTGATGGCTCAAGTATCATCAAAAGTATCTTAATTTGTGTTCCAAAGATGAACGAAGGCCTTATGGGTTTGGAACAACATGAGGGTGAGTAATTAATGACACAATTTGGGGTGAATTAACCTTTTAAATGGTACTGAAATGATTTCTGAAGGATATGTGACACTAAAGAACTGTGACCTCCATGATGGAAGACTTTAAATGTCTAATGATCGATTACTTTCCTGTTCTGATGTCTTGAAACTCAGATGATAAATCTGTTTGTCTGAAGATGGATTTCTTCAGAGGTTTCCAATCTGTAGTCAACCAAAATGCAATGCTTACAAGAGAGGCAGTGAAGTAAATGCAAATCATTTAATTTATCTTAAATGTTTCCTAAAAAAATATTTCATGGCATGCTTTTGAAATGACATGATAGCAGTCACATGTAATGAATGATATCATGAGGAAGTGCTCTCCAGCTGTGGTCCTATCAATACATCACGACGTAATTCACCTTGAGTCACTTGACAGTGAGAAATGAACTTTGGGCTCAGTAGTAGCCAGAACCAGAAGGTTAACCTTTCATCACACTTTGTATTTGCTCTGTTCTACAGTGGCGCCACTAATGACTGTAATCGATCATCAGAAAATAGTGTAGCAGTCGGGTGACTCTCCTGCAGCAAAAACACCAATATTACCTCCCACCAACTCATCAATGTAGGTGCTTAAATCATTTTTAAGCATGCTTGGACTTTTGGAGGTTAAAATGTCATTTTTTGAGAGGAAACAATCAAACAAGCAAACAAATTAAACATTTTTAAAATAAGTCTGTTATACTGTTAAGGAAGCGGAGGTACGTATAATATAATGGTTTATTTCACAGCAGAGCATTTAACAATGGATGAAGAGCATTATCAGGGTGAGTATCAGAGAGTTGGTTGGTTTGTTGTGGATAAATGCAGAACAATAACACACACAATAACTCTTTCTAATTACAGATCCGTTGGAGCGTTGGAGACACACAGAGACAATGGGGACATGCTGGACCAAGGAGTCAAGCACATACACAGGAGGATCCTGGAGATTTTGGAGACACTAGAACCAATGAGAACAAGGAGTAAGTACAGGGTAAATATTTCCAATATTGAAGAGCAAGGAGTTTAGTCCACTTCGTAGAAACGAGCCCGAACACTGACTGGAATGGTGTGTGGTTTTATGGTGAAGCTAATTGCAGCGGTGATGAGTTGCAGGTGACGGTGATTAGAACTCAGGGGAAGTGAGCATTGTGATTGGCTGGGTGCAGAGCCTGGCAGATCTGTGACATATACAAAAAGCTCAATATTTTACTGATGAAAGGAAATAAAAATATTTATCTATTTATCTATCTGGCTGGCTGGCTATCTACCAACAGAACCATATTTATTTCAATAATATATAATGTTCTCTCTATCTATCATCAATGTAGATGATATTATATATATACATATATATATAATTATATATTGTATATATAAGGTATAATTGACTGCCTAAAGTAAATTATTCTGCTTATACTACGGCTCCCACACATTGATCAGATGATATATTTCAACCTGATGGTCTCAGTCCCAGACATCATGCCCATAGACCGTTGGCTAAACGTCTGATGCATATGGCACATTTACCTGGAAACTCTTCAGGACTTTAGAAGCCGTTGTAGTTCATCAGAGGGAATCAGCCACTTAAGATTTGATCGGAACATTGAAACATGAGGAATTCCACAAAGAGGCCTCAAGACAACAGGAAGTCATAAATCGCCCCATGATACCCTGTTGCCTACCTCTTGCAAGCAGATCTTACAGACATTGTCACAGGACAGCTTGCAACATTAACACAATAGAATCTGTATTGAGAATTTCAACTAAGAAAGGAGATTGTCAATGTTGGTCAAACAACCAAGATAATGGCCAAAGACACAGTTATCATTACATTGGTGAAATAATTAAAGATTTTGTTGGATGGATCTCCATCCCCCAACTCAGGACCAGACTGAAATTCCTGATAAGACCTTTAACCTCTGGTTTTCACAAAAACTGCTTTTTCTTGCCTATCTATGATTAATATACACTATAATACATATAATATACATTATATGTAATCCACACGTTGAACTACCATGTGTTAATCACTAATTGCATATGTACAGTATTTTGCATAACTATTTAATGGCGTATAGTTTAATATCCGTGTTCAGCATGGTTTTGCTTCAATCTTCTTGCTTGAAATGTTTCTTCCCACCAATTCTTAGTCAAATGTATCATATTCATGTAATAGAAATCATGTCCGAAACTATACTCTACATGAGCGGGAAAATTCGGACCATGTGACTGATAAGATAATAAGATTTGGATTTATGATTTGGGAGGAGAAATATCACCACACCTTGAGCTAGAATGATGTCTATTGGTTAAAACACAATTTTGGGATGTGTCCAAAGATGAGTTTAAAGCTCAAGACACTATTCAAATGATGCTCTTAGCCTCAGCTTTTAGTCTCTGCTTTTAGTATGCCCTTAGCCTCAGCCTCAGCTAAAACTATGCTCTTTGCCACCTTTTACGTTCTTAAAGAGCCATTCCACGTGCCTGCTGTTGCCTAGCCACGATGAGAAGACCAGTCTAGTACTTTATTTCTTTACTTTCTTTCCTTTCCGTGAGAGTTTGTGTAACTTTTGCCTGCCATGTCTCCAAGTCTCCGACTGCACCGCATCAAACTTCAAACGAACAGCGACTCGTTCCCTTTCAGCCACTGCCCAATCATACCAAAACTTCCACGACGACTTACTTCCAGCCAATCAGCAACCTCAGGAAACCCCTTTCTGCAGTGGTCCTTAAATTTGCACACATTTAGGCCCGGTTTCACAAACGGGGCTTAGCTTAAACCAGGACTAGGCATTAGTTTAAATTAAGATATTTAAGCAACTTTTACAAAAATGCCTTATAAGAAAATATCACAGGTGTGCATCTTAACATAGAACAATGACACTGACATTTTTTTAAGATATGTCAGAGTAAGATATTTTCATTTGAGACAGCTCAAACATGCAATTTGGTCTTGAACTAGCTTAAGCCTTGTCTGTGAAATTCTCAATAAATCTGTTTTCACTGATACTGTTTCTGTTGTCATAAAATGAATATGAAATGGAGACTGAATAGTGACTTATTATAACTACTTATTACCGTCTCTCTGGAATGCTTGATTCTGATTGGTCAGTTGAGACATTTGCAGATTGGTTTGTCAGATTGGTCAGTTGAGACATTTGCAGGTTCCGCTTCGCGGCGGGTCCTGATCACACTGTCGGGGCTTATTCCTGCGATAACTACCGGCTGCCTGTACATTATCCCTTACATAACCATCTCTAACTTCCAAGATGATAATCCACACAAAAATTCAGATTTATAATTGAATCGTCGTCTGATAAAATTAAACAGGCTCTTGAAAGATAAAAGTGTTTAACTGTGACGACAAGCACTTATCAGCATCATACTGAATAAAAGTAAGTGAAATATTTGAATTTTGTGGAATAGAATCTTTAAAATACGTCAGGGAGTTTTACACACTGGCCTGTTACTGCGGCAACACAAGGTACTTAACTGAAGTGTATGCACATGTTAACAAATAAGACATAACAGTAACAGTTACAGTACAGTGACAGTCGCACATGCAGTTTGTACTGTACATACAGACACGTGTGGGTAAGAACGATCAATTACATAGTGCCTGTAAGGACAAGTGGGTACAAAACAGGGACGTCCTTACAGATTATCTGATTTGAAGAACCAGTTTATAGTTTTTGTGAGGTTTAGGCTTACAATCAGTGTTTGGTGCTTTTACATCAGTGTCAGTCATCTATCATTAAATCTGATTTTAGACACTACTCATGGATAAGGTTAGGTTTAAGTGAAGAGATATGGGCAAGACTACGTTTTTGGATCAAAAAATAAATAAATGTTGACCTAGGAGCACATTGAACTCAGCAGAATCAGGACGTAAATGTCCATATATGGTAACTAATATGACACATTACTGTACATACTAATAATATGTACTGTACAAGGTGAATGTGTAGCACCTATGGAAAAATGTGGTTGTAATGATCAGCTGGATGTGTAAGTCCAGTTTTGGATGACACTCTAGCCATCCATGAACTGTGTCTGTGTTTTGTGTCTTTGTTACATGTATGGACTAATCATCAATGAACTCTCGTCTCCACCCACCTCATGTGTTGTCTTGGTTACTCTTATGTTCTCCTCCCATTCCTAATTGTCTGCTCATGTATAAATATTCTGTATGTCCTTGTATTAGTCGCTGGTCAATGTTTGGATGTCTGTTTTCCCCGTTGTCTAGCCACCTGTGTTTTCCCAGAGTATTCTGTGTTCCGTGTCTCTGGATTTCCCGTTGCCGACTCTCGCCGCCTTCCCTGGATTATTCTATTGTCTTTGCCTTTGATTTTCCCGTTCGCCGTTGTTTACCCTGCTGTACTGACTCTGGCTTGTAAATAAATGCTTGCAAATGGATCCGCACGCCTACTCGCCTCTGTTTCATGACAGTGGCATTATGTGGTAACAAACAAGACACTGTAGGCAACTTGGTATGCACGGTATGCCTGGTTAGTCCAAAGAACTGTTTCCAATTCCTTGTGTAAGGCTGTTAATGCCAAACTGCTCCCTGCAGCAGTGCTTACAAAGTTTGAAGAACTAGTCATTTCTTTGTAATGTTTGTGTAAAATGGTGCATTTTATTTTATAGCCTATTTCCATATACTGTACTTCCTTTAAGTACTGTGTAACTGTCACAGTCAGCTGGAGGTGCCAGCTCAGGCCACTGGATGGCACTGCAGCACCCAGCTTTCTCTGTGTTTTGTGTATGTTTTCATTCCTGGACTCCATTTCCCAACATGCACCTCTCCTCACAGCTGTTGCTAGTTT
>JAUMHR010000059.1:1672334-1691940 GCA_032361145.1 Enteromius fasciolatus
CGGGGCGGAACTAAAACTCCGGTGAAAGCTCCCGCTGCTGCCGTTCGGAGGGAACCACAGAGGCGCGGTCTGTGACACCTAGGGTCCTAGAAGGATAACGTGATACTGCTTCATCACAAAAATAAATTACATTATACATTTTATTCACATAATTATTATTATTTTTAAATCATTTTAAACTGTAAAAAATGTTTTACATTGTTACTGTTTTTACTGTACTATTGCTCAAATAATTGCATACTTGATGAGCAGAAGAGACCATAAATAATAATGATGTTACAGACCTCAGAGGTTATTATAAGTGATTATAATATTGAAAACAATCTTCTGGCAAGTAGCCATCCAATATAACAGCTATATTACTTCATTATTAGAAATTTAGCTGATGTGCGATCGTAGACATCTAATCAACTACATTTTATAATTAAAACATTTATGATATTATTTTTAATAGCACAGAAATTATACACCCAGCAACTGGAGATTATTTGTATGTATTTGTGATCTCCACTGTGTATGTGCAGAATAGAATAGAAGAATAGAAGTGATGGGTCGCATGATTATTCCAACAATTATAACAAATCCCTCTATTTATCGTTTGGATGTGCTAAGACTCCTGCTATTTTGCTAATGTGATTTGCTGAGTTTATGAGACGTTCATGAGAGCTGCAGGAATGTCGATAGCGGCTCTATATTTGACAAAGTGCTCATGCAGCTGATTTTAGAAGGCACTTCACCAGGCTAAAGAAAACTAATGAGCTGCGAGTCCTGCCAGAAACACACTCAGACCACTCATTTTAATCAAGCGTCTAATAACATCTCACGGGTTTCAGGGATGCCTTGGAGGTCAGAGGTCAAAGTTCATCTCTCTATGTTTATATAAGTGCATGTGCAAACCTAGTGTACAGCATACATACTAGTGTGACCTAAAACTTTCTGCAAAAAAAAGATCATCCTGTTTGGTCATCCAAGGGTTAAATCCTCCTGTATTTAGGACATGTATGACCTCAAGCAGAGAGATCAGTCTCTGCTTCACTACTTGCTGTCACACATCATGGCAAAAAAATGGTTTCAGCCACAGCCTCTGAGCCAAACCAATATTTATCTACAGATCTAAAAAAAAAAAATAGTGTATTAAAATGTGATTGCTGGTATCCAAATGAAAACAGAGTGAGCACAGCTTGTTCAGAAGCCTGAGAAATTTGAATCTTGGATTCTCTAGGATTTAAAGACTTACACGCTTGTTTTCAGACAATGTCTTCAAGTAAAACTGATACGTTTTCGGTTTCCTTTATATCTCTCTACCAAAATCCACAACAATAAACGATCCCAAATAATGATAAGAACGTTGAGGTGTTTTGAATTCCTTTCTTGATCTCAGTGTGGCTTAAAGTTTATTGTGGCTGTCCGATCAGCGGCCTGAGGAATGATTGTAGTTTGAATCCTGTTAATAGCAGCACAGACCGAAGCATCTGCAGAACGTCATTGTACTGGCTGCACATTTGAACTATAGTATGCCGTCTGACATTTAACATGAACACACTGAGCTCTGCTCTCTGGCCCAGTAAGATGAGATGAATAGACAATTAATTTGCTCCGTAGAGATAGAACAAAGAAGATGAGAAAGAGAGAAAAAAATAAGGTTTTACCGTATTGCCGTTTTCAAGCCAAGTTATGGATGGGATTGGGTTGCCAGTGGCGTTACACTCCAGTGTAACCTCAGATCCGATCTGAACTTTCTTCTCCTTGGGAACTTTCAGTATCTTGGCAGGAGCTGCAGGAAAGTCAGTGATAAATAAGAAAATGGAAAGTCTTTTAAAAATATAGCTTTAGCACATCAAGTCTTTAGACATGTAGACTTTATTTTGACTTTCGTTGAAGTTTGTGCGCAATAATTAAAAATGTCATCTGATATAACCATAAATGTAAAGGTAATACAAATTTAGCCTAAGATAATAATGCACCATTATTTCAATTAAAAAAATTAATTGATTACAAAAAAAAATTATTTAAAATTAAAAGTAATTAAAATAATAATAATAATACACTTGAAAGTTTTATGCTCTATTTGATAAAAAAATGTGAGTGTATGTTGCTCCAGTCTTCAGTGTCACATGATCCTTCCGAAATCAGTCTAATATGCTGATTTATTATAATGTTGCAAACAGCTGTGCTGGGAGTTGATTTTTCAGGATTCTTTGATTAATTAAAAAGTTAAAAAGAACACTGCAAAATCCACTTTTATCCTTGCTGCATAAAAGCATTAATTTCTTTTAAAAAAATAAATAATAATAATAATAATAATATATACACACACATTACTATTCTCCTCAAAAGTTTGGGGTCAGTATATATATTGTAACAAGGACCGGGACTCGCATTGACAAGCGTTGTAGATCCAAATGCGAGCTTTATTAAAACACAGCGTGGTCAAACAAACAAGGTCCAAACACCAGCAAACAGGTATATCCAAGGACGTGACAGAATCGTAAACCAGTATCCAAGCAATGGTCAGGACAGGCAGCAAAATAAATACAGTCCAAGATCAAAATCCAAGAGGGCAATCCAAAGTACCAAATGAAACAAGACAATGAAACACAAGACAAGGCTATGGCAATGGAAAGAACAATGGCATGAAAACAGGATAAATACAGTAAACACTTAGTAGAGTCTGCAACAGCAAAACAATACTTTGCGACTTGCTGTTTGGCAGGCTCCCGCTTTAATGGTCGCCAAACAGGTAGTCACCAGAGAGGAAGCAAAGAAAGCTGAGACAGTCAGTGCAGAGGTGAGCTCTTTCTGCTGGCTTGGCGTTATATATATATATATATATATATATATATACATACATACTGACCCCAAACTTTTGAGTAATATACATACATAATATATATACTAGGGGTGGCACGGTTCGGTTTGTATCACGGTTTTAGGGTCACGGTTTTCGATTCTGTACGGTTCTTGTTATTTTTTCTTTTAATCTTTATGATATATAGCTTAATTATCCACAATTTAGGATACAGCATTAAAAAAGTTATATCATGTAATCATTCATAAACTGAATTGGATACGTGTTGGACAATACTTGCATACAGTCGCAGTTCTATCTATTGTTTTATTTCTGCTGTCATCATAGGTAATAGAGCGCGGATCGGGAAGGATTTTTCTGTCCGAGCCCGGCCCGCGTCCGACAGAGCTGTAACCGATTTTTTTTCTCATACTAATGACACATGCACTTTTTTGTGTGGAAAGCCCGCTTTTATTAAGCAACTGTAGGAAGGCGTTCGGAAATGTCAAGAGATGAGAGCATCAGCGCACAAGGGGCAAAAAGCGCCGTTATAACACAGACGCACATTCACGCTGATGTGACCGAGCCCGAGCATCCTTTCTGTATATATATCTGTCCAACTGTATCCATCCTCTAATAGGTAACATGAAATGTTATCCGAATGCATGCGTTTTTTTCCTGTTTACACTGCCATGCAACAGATCCGATCTGTGTCACATATGAGCAAAAAATCGGAATTGGGTCACATTTAACTGACAGTGTAAACGAGGCCTATCCCAAACTTTTGAAAGGCTGTGTTTTTTTTTTTGTTGAAAGTTATGAAAGGATATATCATTATTATGTTTTAGTGAGTAGCACCACTTGACATTGTACAATCTTAACTAATCTTTCCTTGTAATAAGAAGGTCAAATTAGGCCAATAGTCTAATATCATGCTATTTTAAGTGCTTATTAGTTGTACCAATTTAAAAATAATAAGAATCATCATCATCAAAAATCAATCGATGTACAAGCATTATGTCTTAGGCCTATAAACATGAAGTGAAATCAGAAGTATTGAAAGCTGTTTTATGCCATACCTTGTACTTCAATAGTGACTGGTTTGGAGTAGACAATTCCAAAACTGTTCCGGGCCACGCAGCGATACTGTCCAGCGTCCCCTTTCCTGATGTTGTTAATTTTTAAGGAACCAGATTCCAAAACTGATATACGACTATTAACCTACAAGACACAAGCACACAACGACTGATATATGTTCAACTTTGTTACAGTCTTACCACAAATACTGGAAGGAAATGTCTAAGGTTATGTAGGTAACCCACGTTCCCTGAAGGCGGGAACAGAGACGTAACTCGCATGAGAGACCAATCGCCTTTTGAGTAATGAGAAAAGGCCAATGGATATTGGCGTGCATTTAAGTACAGCCAGGTGCACCTTATCACAGCGTGAGTATAAGAGGGCACGGATGTAATGCACTTGCAGGTTTTCGCTGAGGAGCCGAGCTGGCGTCAGCATGACCCAGGGTCATGGCAAGGGGATGTAATGTCTCCGTTCCCTCCTTCAGGGAACGTGGGTTACCTATGTAACCATAGACATTCCCCTTCAGTCGAGTCACTCCGATGTTACATACGCCACGACTCTGTGGCCACGTTACGCAGAGAACCCGGTGCCAACAGGTAAGCGTGTCAGCAGGAGAGTCTGCACGTAACCTTCTCAACGCCCTGGGGGCCAAATAGGGGCCCCGTCGGGATGCCAGCCCGCTTTTTTTTTTAGCTCAAGCATAGGTTGGGGGGCGGAAACATCAAGATTTCTTACATGGATTTTGAGGAATGCAGTATATCGATAAGATATAGATATAAGTGAAGGGAAACACAGCCTTCTGGCTGACTGTGGAACAAAGTCTTTGGGTGAAGGAGATCCAGTAGGAGCACAGTCGGGACTGACTCTGCTCTAAGTCCGACTGTGGGGCAGGAGGAATCGGGTTCGCCTTGGCCTCGGGGAATCACTGAGAAGCACAGCAGCAAGCCAACACCAGCTAGTCTCCCGCTACCTGCTTGTCTGATTTAAGACACAGGAGGACACAGCCTCTTCTCAGAGGTCATAGAACCTGGCGAAAGTGTTGGGTGTCGCCCAGCCTGCAGCCCAACAGATATCTGCTAGAGAGGCGCCGTGCGCCAACACAGAGATAGAGGCAACACTCCTGGAGTGGGCTCTCGGACCTAGGAGGCACGGTTCTGCCTGGTATAGATAGAACAGGGAGATGGCATCAACCACCCAATGGGCCAACCTCTGTTTGGAGACAGCATTCCCTTTCTGCTGACCTCCAAGGCAGATAAAGAGCTGCTGAGAGTGTCTGAAGTGCAGTCAACGTAGAGGCGCAGTGCACGTACTGGACACAGCAACTCTAAGGCTGGGTCTGCCTCCTCCTGGGGTTCACTACCTGATCTCAGAAGGGTAGGAACCTTGGGCACGTAGCCGGGCCAGGGTCTCAGGTTAACGTGAGAATCAGCCGGGTCGAACTCTAGGCACTCTTCGTCGACAGAGAAGACTTGTAGGTCCCCTACCCTCTTGATGGAGGCCAAAGCAATTAGGAGTGCTGTCTTCAGCGACAGGTATTGTATATCGACTGATGCTAGGGCTCAAAGGGAGCAAGAGGGAACAGAGGGCGGTCTTGGGAGATTAACTTGACGCGCACCTCTCAGGAACCTTACAATGAGTTGGTGTTTCCCTAGGGACGTACCTTCCACTGCATCGTGGTATGCCGCTATGGCAGCAACATACACTTTAAGAGTCAAAGGGGACAGCCTGCGCTCCAACTTCTCCTGCAGAAAGGAAAGCACCACTGCTATCGAGCATCTCTGAGGGAGGAGCACCAGTTGACAAACAGCCCCCATCTCAGAGCATAGGCCTGCCTTGTCGAGGGAGTTCTGCTGGCAAGCCGGAGAGGTCTGCCACGTTGCGAGGAGCACTAGATTGGCAAACCAGGTCCAGGAGGGCCAGTATGGCGCAAACAGCAGAACCTGCTTCTCGTCCTCCCTGATCTTGCACAGGTCTGTGCAAGGAGGCTCACTGGGGGAAAGGCGTACTTGGGCCCCGGAGGCCAGCTGTAAGAGTTACTCTCTCATGTATGAGAAGAGCGCGTTTGCCGTGTACCAGCCATTAAACGTGTGAGACACCACTCTTCGTCTTCAATCTCTTTAATTTACGGAGTTATTCGGCTTGAAGCATTACACAGTGCATCCCTGCCGAGGGGCACTTCGTTGAGGGAGTAATACAGCTGGCAATGGGAGGACTCGGGGGAGGCAAAGAGGTCTATCTCTGCCTCGCCGAAGTTGCAATGGAACTGCATGTTAAATACTAAGAAAAGACAATCCATTTACCTTTATCAAATCATCTTCTTTAATCCAGGATATGTCAGGTTTGGGATATCCTAACGTTAAACATGGCAACACTGCTTTGGACTCAACGATCAGTGTCATGTTAGCAGGATGTCTTTTGATTTGAGGCTCTGAAAAAAAAAAAAGTTAATTACAGTGACCTTTATTTCACTGAAATTGACATTCTGTTATAACATTTCAATTCAAACACTCTGTGCTTCTTTCCATTTGGATTATTAAAGTGCCCCTATTATGGATTTTGAAAATTAACTGCAGCGCAGTGTTTAACATAGCTTTAAGCGAATAAAAAAATAATGCAAAGTTTTAAAATCTAAAAGCGCATCGTGTTTATAGTTATTGTCTCTCAAAAGAAAGAGTCGACTGTGAATCATTGAAACAAGTTGTTTTAAAAATGAGTCCCAAACCGTTTTTTGTTGATGTCAACATGAAACATTAGCATATCGCCTGCCCACGTGTTGTTATTTTCGTGTTGGTCCAAATGAAAATGCAAATTCAATTTTTGCCGCTATATATAGCTTTTGTAGCATTACAAGCTCACAAACACTGCTTTAAATGAAATCAACCTATCACTGAGGAGTTTAGAAAAATTATTCATTAAAAAAATCAGTCAATTGGCCAAATAAGGTAAAAATACATGCATATTATAAGAAAATGAAAGTGTTATTTAACTTTGAATGCATGTCAACCTATTGTTTGGAACTTTTAAAACCAAAATATAAACCATTCATAACCCATAATGTGGGCACTTTAATAAATGAAGCATTGAATATACCACAGAAATGTCATGAGAATGCAAACTTTGAAAATGATAATAACACAAAAACAATAATTTGGAAAATAGCATGAACAAAAAAGAGAGTGAAAGTAGTTCTGATATAATATCCCGATGGCTGTTATCGGAGTTATGAGAACATACTCATCTTCAGCTGTAAAGCTCCACAGCTCTTGGCCGGTTCTCCAACCCCATTGCTAGCAATGCAACAGTACTCTCCATTGTCCGAATCCTTCACATTGGGAATGATCAGCATTTGGCCATTTTCTCGTATAATGTATCTGGAATCGTAATACCTGCATTCAAGAAGCAGATGCTTTACAAACCACTGAGCACCTGAGCACACTTTGCTAAGATAGATCTCATTGCTGACTATTCTAGAGAAACTGTTTTCTTTGTTTTTATTTTTATGAATGGAATAGAATAAGCAGAAAGTTAATTAATGAAGAAAGTTCAAACCGTATTGGGTAGTTATTACGCGTCCATGTAATATCAGCTTGAGGGTATGAATCAACCTCACAGATGAAAGTCGCATTATGATCCAGAGAGGCGTCCACTGTCTCAAGCAGTGTTGTGATTCTGGGTGCTGCAATAGAGAAGGAAAAAACTATTTTCATCATCGGATCATAACAAAAATTGTAAGTAATTAACTGTATGCAAAGTGGTATGTTTTATTCCTCCTTCAGTAATCCGGTTATGAAATAAGACAGGCTGAAGACAAGAAATGCTTTTTACCATTTGACCCTGAATAATTAAAATTCAGACATTGTAACAAAATATTTTACATTCTGAGCGCTGCTTGGCACACCGCAGACAGCTGAGGGTCACAAGAAGAACACTTTTCTAATGGAAAGCACTGTGTGAATTCAGGCCTGATGTTATTCTATGAATAAATCCAGCTGATAAGAAATACATCCCTCCCATGACTGGGGCCAGACTGGACTTCAGGTCTCATTACACTAAAGTTTTTTTTTCAAAGGTCACGTGGTAATGCCATGTTTATGGGATGTGTGTATATATATATATATATATATTATGCATGTTTATTGTGTTAAATGTCACTGCACACAGAGTCTGATTTTTTTGCTCAAAAAATTTACTTTACAAAAATTTAATACACACTGCCTCCCAAAATTTCATCCATCATAAAAAAAAATCTGAAAATTCTGCAAAATATTTTTCCATGTTTGTTTTTTTTTAATACCATGTCTTTTTGGATTTGCGCTATAGTAATACCATGGTATTATTTTAACTATTCTTTAAAGCATTTTCTACCCTGTGAATGTCATGCAATTTATTGTTAATGAATCATTCAGTCTAGTAACAGCAAAGCCTATATCTATTAAACAAATGTATCTAATCTCATTTTATTAACCAATATCTTTGATGCTGACATTTAATGATCTGGTTCAACCATACTTGTAAGCAAAAATTACTTCAAAAACAAACTACTGTGCTTTAGTGTTTTTTGTTATTATTGCTGAAGACTATTGAACTTTCTTCTCCTGTATTCTTCTTTACAGATGTGGGTTTACTTTTTCTTCAGCCTGAGGTTTATTCGTGATACTTTGGTGTGAAAGGGCTTTTACATTGGCTATAAATAGAACTTCTTTTATTAAAAACAAACACTCAAGTTCGGCCCATGTTTAAAAAGTAATGCAAAAGTAACACATTATTTTCCATAAAAAGTTACTAAGTAACATAATTAATTACTTTTTTAGGGAGTAACACAATATTGTAATGCATTACTTTTAAAAGTTACTTTAAAAGTAACACTGGAGTCAAATAGCATCACTGTACCATGGCACCATCATAGAATTATAAGCAGGATAGGTATACTAAACCAGGATCCTAACCCATTATTTTAATCAGCATGCATTGTTTTATTGCTAAGTAGGCAATTGAATCTGAGTAAACAAGAGGGTGTTTGGAAGCAGTTTAGAATATCAAAACGATTATATTTAATACTGATGAATAGTTACTTATTATTATATCAGTATTGGCAGAGGACCGCGCTTACCTTCAACACAAAACATTGTTTAAAATGGAGTAGAAAACATATGAATAGAGTGTTATATATAGGCTACAGCAAGGTTTAATCTGGCCATATAAGAAGAAACAGAAAAGGGGTTCCCTGATATTTAGAGAAGTAATCTCCGAAACAGAGCTTCCCATTCTCTAAATACGGAAATATCCGCTAAATGTAATACTTATCTTTGTCAACCAGGCAACCATGTGGTCACGCGCGACTCCGCATTAGTTTAGAACTCTTTTAATTTTATTTTATTTTTTAAACCTGTTGAGCGTTAATGTGTGCAGTGAAAACTTACCAGCAATGTACAGTAAAGATGTTTTTTTTATATAATAATATATTAGAAAGAGTACATTCAAATATAAATTTACTAGAATGAGTAAGTTACATTATTATTTATGGGCTTAAAACTGACATGCAAACATTGACAATATTGTATTTAGAGAGGAGTGCTCACTGCCCAAAGTAAACATGAAACATATGCCATTACCTATACTGTACTGGTACATAATAAAGAAGGCCCTTTGTAACACAGAGGTCAACTGCCTGCTCTGCTGCCAATAGTTAGCAATTGCTCTATAGTGTGCAGTGATAAATAAACAGCTGTTTTACTAAAATGTCCTGAGTCAAAATTCTGTGCTCTCACGATAAGTATCTTATCGTGACTTTTCTGGTGATGCACAGCCTTAAGCAGTATGCATATGAGTGCTGTGTTGTTAGCTTAGCAATATGCTAAAATCAGACGACTGAAATGAGTTGTGTCAAGTTTCTTGAGTAGTGCTATTTGTATGCTGCATGGACTTGGAGCCTATCTAGGGTGTTGTAGTCACGTGTAGGGCTCTGTTTCATTGCATACTGCTAGATGATTTAGGATTTGGAAGAGAACCAATGTTTGTGCACATGTAGCCTATTTCACGAGTAACATTTAGTCTAATTTTAAATAGGTACAGCAAGATCAACACTTTACTATTAATCAAAGATAACTCACCAGTTACAGACATTTCAAGTAAACTTGATGTCTGTGATTCTGGATATTGCAATTTTAGTTTTGAAATGTTTGCTTTTAAAGTTACATATATTTGTGTTAAGAGTCATTAAAACAGCATTAAACATCCACTATAATATTCGAGGTCAGTTTGTTGCACTTCCTTTTCTTTCTGCCTGGTAATAAATATTTTAACTGGAGTTTTATTGTTTAGTCTGGCACTGTTATGTCAAGACACATCAACTCCAGGAAGTTCTCGTCTTTATATTGCTTTTGCAATCACAGTTGTATTGTTTTAGATATTTCTTTAAACATTAGTTTCTTCAAAGGGAAATCTGTCAAGATAAATAGCCTGCTCGAATTCTCAGAAAGACCGGTTTTCCAAAATTTCCCATTTAAGATCTTAAAGCTCCTCTCACATTCAGACTAAACTTGACCAAAAATGGATGCACTATTACTGCACTCACTAATGTAATTACTGTAGGTCACATGTCACATGTATGACGCTTGTGTTATTTTCGTTTCGTTATTCGACTAAGTGACTGCTCTCCAGTGTTTTTGTTTGGTTGTTTTTTGTAGTGCTCTGTACTGTATGTACTATTATATTTTGAAGCATGTTCATTCAGTCACAGTTCTGTTCTATGTATATGTTGTTTGCTAATGATATTATTTTTTGTATTTAGGATTGTCATTTTCAGTGTCCATCAATAGAGAAAAATGGACCAAATGGTGTAATTATGTTGTTTTCTGGCAGGGCCTTGCTAACCAGTAAAAGCAGAATTAAGCTGGTCTGCACTGCTGAAAACATCTCTGAGCACTTCAGGTAGGTTCAAGCTGTTTTTCAGGAGAAAATGCAAAGTTCTTGAATGTTTAAGCCTGTTTTCTCTGGCTTGTATGCAGTTGAGTGACAGCGGTGAAGCTGGAGCCTCATTAATTTACAGCATGACTGTGCAAACCTCGTTTGCTGTCGGCTGTGTTTTCTCACGGGGATGCATTAGCACTCCGCGGGAACACAACCTGATAAATTTCCAGAGTGTGAATCAGCGGATATATCACCTGTTTCTTGCAAGAGCTTCCAAGGACATCATCGTCCTGATCTGTAAGCGACAGCTCATGTTAAGATGTTGCTTGGAGTTTCATGTAAGAGACTCACTCTCTACTTTAATGTAAACCAATTACTTCATTATACTGTTCTTTGCTCCATTTATTTGGAAAAAGTCCAGGATTTGTTTGGATATCTAATGCAATGACATTCAGACATTTTCATTTTGTGTGTTCTAAGAAATGTTTTTTAATTATTTATTTGTTATTTGCTATTTATTTATAACTTACTTATTACTTATTTATTGGCTAGCATTTCCATGGAAACCTTATTTTTGAATGGACTGAACATTGTGAATATTAGAGAAAATATAAAGGTCTATTTTTCAATATTAGTAACATACAAAAAAAAAAGAAAATGTGATAATGTTTTAAGAGCATTATTGACAACCAGATAACTTTGAATGATTATTCTGTTAACCTCAAGGTTCGTTAAGAGAACCTTCCCAGAAAATTAGTAACATCTGAGAAGTGTAATTAATGTTTTCGCTATTTTTTGCTAAATTTGGTCTTTTTGGATTCTGGTAGTGTTCTACTTCACTATTGTCCTGCACTTTCCTTTGTGAATGACATTTGGTGTGTTACCAAGAAGCGCATTCTGTATGCAAAGGTTTAGAAGGAGCGTTTATTTTCAATCAGCTCGCTGACAGCAAGATGATGTGTAGAACAGCTACTGTTGTCATTCATTTGATTGAGGTAGTGTGTACGTCAATATCAAATTTATACCTCACCATCTGATCGCATGCCATTTTAGCATCATCTATTGAGAGTGGGTTTCATCTGGTTTGGTTCCAGGATACAAATTTTGCTCTGGACATGGAGTGGCGACACTCTCAAATGTAACCTACATTAATGCAATCTGGGTCATATTTCCTTTGACCTTTCAAAGGTCAGGTTTTCAGGATGTCAATGTTGACATCTGCCTTCCATCTACCAAGATACAGATGAATTTGTGCCAAAATATCATAGAGTTTGATTAAATGCAACCTTTGCATTTAAGCAGCAAAAGACATAAGAAGTGTTTTCTTATCAGTTCTTAAAGAGATAAACCTAGCCTTCATGTTAAGACAGTGTCTTAAGAGCTGCTGTAGTCTGACCAACTAGCAGTTAACCAAGAGTAATCTGTTTTATTTTTATTTACCGTAGACTAATATATACTTTTATGTAAAAAAAAAAAAAAAAAAACCTGTTGAAAAAAAAAGCTGACTTAACTATTAAGACTAGTCTTAACCTTTTATGCAACCGGCCACAGATAAATACAGTCGGAGTGCCATGTGGAACAGATTTCATGATGGATGGATGAACTTTTTTGGGCTTTAAAATTTTGACCGCAATTTTCTGCCATTATAAAGCTTGGACGAGCCAGGACATTTCTTGCTGTTAGGATTCCTAAACTTGCAAAGTGCTTTGTGATTGGCCAAATACCTCAAGCATGTGGCGGAAATGTTATGTCCCTCACCATAATGTGATGCCGTGATGCCGATAAAGAGGCACATGTTGTATCCATAGTTACTGTATCTTTTTATGCATTGAGTTGCATCACACCTCATAAACATTACCATGTCTACACTCTAATATTTGGCTTGAACTGCTCTGGAATAGTATTTTAACACAACTTAACCACTGATTTCTAGTTGTGTCCTCTTTTGGAAGAACAAATCAGAGTACCATGCCATACTCTGCAGTCTAAATCAATATTCTCCATCTTGACCTTTTGTAAATTCTCTAAATCATGTCAAGGCGTTGCTGTGTTTGCTCTATGTAGAACAATTGATTGTAGCATAATGTCCAACACCAGCATACCGTACTAACGACCTCATCAGTTATTTGAAGATGTCGATTAGTAAACACAGGAGTGTATCTCAGGAGAAACGGTTGGCGAACAGTGTATCCATCTGGAGCTTTGCTTACGCAGGCTCCTAAAATCATTATAAACATTTCCAGTTGGAAGATATTGAGGTTCAAAGCTCTGAGGTCACAGCTATGCTTTCCAGTTCTCCAGAAGTCATATGTCACAAATTATAGCTCAGGCTTGACATGACCTCACAGTTTAAATCATAAATACGCAAATCAAAACCCATCTGTCAGTGCTTCTGAGACTGATACTGTAAATGCTTTTCTCAAATATTCAAGAAACCAAACTATAAGAAATGTTTATTCACTGTGGGTGTGAAGACGAATGTCAGGCAAATAAATAATTTGACATGATTTGGAAACTATAGGTTAGCATTTGAACACGGTATGCATTGCATATTGTGGAAGGAACATGCTGGAAACGTCCATTCTTTAATCTGTGATGACATGAAGTTATTGTTATGTGTGGCCATTGCTGCTATTATTATTAATTATTATTAAAAATGTTATTTCATTTTATTATTATTTTATAGCTAAGTAGGGTATATGTGCCAATGCAAAATTGACTTAAACTAATTTTCTCATCAAAATTATATATTTCTGGTTGTTTTTAGAAATAATTAACTAACGTATATAAATAAAAAATAAATAATCAAGCTTTTTTTATTTATTTATTTATTTTTTCACACAGGCCAAATTTTTTAAGTACAACATGCAAAATTAAAATGAAATAAACTTACTTTATTCTGTAAAAAAGAAAAAGAACTTTGCAAAAAAGCACTTAAGGCATTTTATGTTACCCAAAAGCCGAACAGTTCACCACTTGATAAATAGATAGATAATTTTTTCAAGTCTGTTGCTGTATATTTAAATGCACTATTAAATGTAAGTAAATTTTAAAACTAGAGTGAAAAAGTTGAACATCCATGCTATCCAGCTTGATTTGTGAACGTTCCAAAAGAGCATCAATAGAATCAACCATGTGACCTTATGTATGTCACTTTCCCTTTTATGCCAAATTCTCAGACTTTATTTTCATTTTAAATTAGACACAAACCTCACTTTCAATGAATTGACCATATCCACAGTATTCAACAAACCGCCTCACTTCACCACGCGGCTCAGGCTTGCTCAACACAAGAGAGTTATTCACAATCAGAAGCCGTGACTCACCTCTCTGGAGCCCTTCACTCAGCCTGAAAAACGCCAGAAGAACTATCAGTGGAATGTTTTTGAGGACCTTCATGTTCACCTCAAAACGTTCTGCTTTGAATCAGTTTTAAAATCCATTGGTCAGCCTCGTATGGAAGCTGTGAGATGCAGTGGCAGCAGACAGTAGAGTGTGTATGTGTGTGTGTGTGTGCCTCAGACAGGCCCTCAGCTCGAGACAGACAGGGCCAGCTGCTAGATACGCTTACATGGAGATGAGGGGGACGAGATGCAGAAAGTGTCAAGAAAATACCAACAATTCCATTTTTATAGAAGAGAACATGTCGTACACTTTGACAGGGTGCTGTTTAATATCAAATGTTTGTATGTTTCCAGCACTGCCAAAATTCAGAGTGCATGATGGAACTGTACAGATAAAATTAATAAATGTGTAAATGAAATACTAAATAAACAAATAAATGTACACTGTGTGAATAAATAAAAAAATATATATTAAAGTAGATTTTAAAAGAATTGTTTTTTGTTTGTTTGTTTTTTAATTTGAAATGTTTTTTAAAAAACACTTTTTAAAATGTACTATTTAAAAAATGTTTCTACACTTTTTTTTTTCTCTCTCGGTGCATTTAATGAACGACTGTCACAGTCTGTGTTGATATTACTAGCACCAGTCGATGTAGAACAAAAATAACCCTTCATAATAAGTTCACCAAAGTTTATTTGACAGTATTTTCAAAATTTGCACAGTTAATTTGGGATTCATGTTGTAAATCCACTACAACTGCTAAATCATAATATATATATTTAAGATTTCTTTCCTCCAGTCATGTGTTTCTCTGTGAGTTGGACAGAAACACACGCTGCCCTCCCTCACTCATAGCAATAGCATGACAGGCACAGCCTTTGCATTCAAGTCGCCTTTGTATGGCAGGACCCACCTGTTGCTCACTGTCCCGTACACGCTGATTTATTTTAAGCTGGAGAGTGACATTTCCCAAAGTGACTGTTTATGTCCCCATCCTCTGTGTTTTCACCTTGTTCGGTTATGTGTGTGCATGATGCAAGAAATACAGAGAAATGTGCTTATTTTCACTTCTAAAGCACTGATGTTTTGACAGGTTTGTGGTGATGTTAGAGCTTACAATGTACTAAAAATGTATGCATCACTAAGCCTGTATTTTATTGCGGGGCGGCAGAGGGTATAAATGGAAGTAAAGAGCATGTACAAACATGAATTATTCTATCCTTAAAGCACTTTTTTTTTGTCTCCAATATAAAATTTTTACGTGTCATGTATACCAGATGGAATGTTTATATATATATATATATATATATACTATATACTATATACTGTACATATATGTATATATATATATATATGTACAGTAAATAAAATGTTGCTGTCTCCTCCAAAATGTACATCAAAAAGACAATTTTGTGGAATATTATCATTCTTTTCTACTTCAGAATATTAGAAGTTAATTCATTCCTGTAAAGCAAAGCTAAATTTCCAGCTTCAATTCTTCAAAGTCACTTATGATTGCTATAGAATGATTGTAATATGATGATTTACTGCTCAAGGAACACTCCTGAGTATAATCATCATTGAAAACAGTGTGCTGCTGAATATTTTTGTTGGAAACATGATGTATTTTCTCAGCATTTAACTGATTAATGGAAGGTTCAAAAGAACATCAATTATTAAAAAAAGTTATTTTGTTATAATACAAATGCATTATTTAATGAAAAGGTTTGTAAAAAGATATTTATATTGTTTATATGCATCATTGCGTAATAATATTATATAATTTAGTTCTTTCTTTAAAAGAAAAAAGGCCTTACCGACCCCAAACATTTGAATAAATGAGGTTTATTGCAAGGGCAAAGTTAGGGAGGCTGAAGACAGCTGAGATTCCTCAGATGTTCTGTCCGTAACCCTAACAGTGTCACCCAGAGTTCTGGCAGACATTGAGATATTGCAGCCAGTGATCGGCCAATAAGCATTCAGCGATACAACAGGAGTGAAGTATTCAGTGTTGCATTATCTGACAGCAGACACACAGATCAAAAGTCCAAAAAAAGGCCTGTCCATCGCTCTATCAGGTTCTAAGTCACTAAATAAATGAAACACACGCACTTCGACTCAGTGGGCTACAGTCATTTCCATTCCTGTAACTTAAGTTATACTGCCATCTGTTGTAGAGTCAGAGAAGAGCCCCGACACCATGAGGCACGCATTTCAGTAACGGCCCGTTTCTATTTAGCAAGCCCTGAGATTTCAAAAGGCATCCCGGTCCGCATTGTGGACTAACATGAACCCGCTCTAGCTTGCAAAACTGATTAAAGTTTGTACATTATGTAAAAGTAGTTTCAGTGTAGTGTAATGCAGCAACTTTCTAATTCATTCTCATGCATTCCTTAAGCAAAAGAAACATGGTGGTCGTGCGAAAGAGAGAGATTTCAAAACATGTATATTGAAAACCTCTGTGCAATGTGTTGAAATAGTGTGGAGCCGTGGCGGGGTCTATAACAGGCTGGACAAAGGTTAAGGGTCAAAGTGCACTTGTGTTTTGTCATTTTTTATGAAAACTGCAGCTTTTGCAACTTTTACAAATAGACCAATGAAAATTTAAGATCAAAGTTTTAGATAAAATCCAAGCTTGTGTGAATGTTAGTCCACGCAAAATAAGTAAAAGTTTTGGCTACATAATATATGTGTGTATAGTTTTTATAATTATATATACAAACACATACATATATATATTAAATTAAAATGTTATTTTTATATATTAAATAATAATATTTATACATGATATAAAATATAATATGGATATATAAATGTAAACATTTTCTAAATATATAATGTATGTGTGTGTATTCTACACAATTGATATGCACTGTAAAAATATATATGTAATATAAACTTTTATTTTGGATGTGGTTAATCATGATTAACTGTTTGACCGCACTAATATATATATATATATATATATATATATATATATATATTAAGAATTAAATTATAAATTATAATGTCACAAAAGAATTCAAATAAATGTTTCACTTTTAAACTTTCTATTTATTAAAATAAATAAATACATAATTAAACAAACAAACAGTATTTACAAAAATAAATAAATAAAGCAACACTGATGTTTAACACACTAATTCTAGGATCATGTGACAGTGAAGACTGGATTAATGATGCTGAAAATGCATCACGTGATTAAATTATTTTTAATATTTATTATAGCCATTTAATTATGACAGCCCTAGCAGATACGTCGCTCTGTGAGTAATTCTCAAATGAATCAGCGTATAAAAGACTTCCAAACAAGGAACAGTCAAATAAATCATTAACTTAAAACATTTGTAATCAAGATCTGCGTCACTCCCAACGCAAACGTCCTTCCTGTTCCGCCCATACATTCAAACCGAGCAATTCATACCTATGGGCGTGTTCATACATTCACTGCATTGGCAGGCATTCCCACAATGCACTTAGAAGAGGTGAGTGGATCAGGTTACAGCACATTGCCATAATCACCAGAAAAACACCTGACAAGCACTCAGGCTCCTCGATCAGTCCCAGGCTCCTCTTATCCAACCCCACACTGCTGCTCGGGAACAGATATGTGACCCCCTTCCTGGTAAAGTCCACTGACACTGGATCTAAGCAGACAGCAGGTGAGTGAACTACGCTCTGAGAGACAGAGTGTGTTTATGTGCTGCTACAGTATTATGTTCAAAGAGTGTGTTGATGCAAGTAAGCTTACATATGCATGCTCCTATCGACTGACTTGTGTGTACTATGAGAGTTTTCAAATTACCAGGGGCACATCATGAAATTACTGAAAACTAGGAAAGTAAGATATGTTGTCAACTCGTTATGAATATTAGCAACATATGTCAAAATCTAAAATAAGTTGTAGACTCCACTGAACTGAATTGTTTTTCAGTTTCACTGATTTGATTGGAGAGTCGTTTGTTTGAGTGCATTAGCCCATTAACCCAGCCTGACAACTTTATTTACATACAGACACACATCTTTTGTGAGTCAAAATCCTTTGAAAGCTGTGTTTGCCGCAGAGCAGGATTTGTTTCTGTGGTTTTTAGAGAGCGTGCTCTGACTTGAATAAGCACCACTCCCTCTAATGAACAAATTCATTGAATGCTTCAGGTCCGAAAAAGGGAGTAAAGTGAAAGTACAACTCAAACAAACCTAAACACACAAGTCCAGCAGGCTTTTTTTCAGTGGCCTCAGGCTTTAGAGTTTAAAGGGAAAAGCACAGCATTAGTTTGCTAATTATACTTTAACATGGACCACTTCATCTGCCTTTTTTGCTCAAATACTTGAGATTATTAATGCAGAGTAAAACGTGTTTGGACACATCTGAATAAATATCCAGAGAGCACCCTTGACTTGAACGTCTTCGTGATTTTTGAAATTGGTGAATTAAAAATGATTTTTCTTTGTAGATTGGATTGGTTTGTTGAAATGAATGCTGGCCAGACAACTTCTGTTGTTCAAACTGGTGCTGGAAAATCTTGCTCCAGGTTAGTATTATTATATATTTTATAGTGATGTCAAACAATTAATTGTGAATAAGCGCATTCAGAATAAAAGTTTTTGTTTACATAATATATGCAGTGTGCACTGTGCGTATTTAATATGTATATATTATATATACATATAAACACATGCATGCATATATTTACGAAAAATATATTATATTTATGTTTTACATATAAATGTATATCCATGCATCTATTTTTATAATATATACTATATGCATGTGTATTTATATACACATAATAAATAAACACAGCACACATATTATGTAAATCACTTACTTACTAATACACTAATGATTTACTAATATTTGAATGTGTTGTATTTTTATATATAATTAATTTCATTATTATAGATTATATTTCTTAGTAAAAGGAATATATGTGATACATCCCGTGGCAACAGGAAACCACATTAAAAACCTGAGATTCAAAATGTATTTTAAACCTGGAAAGGAATATTAAAATTAAACAGAGTTCTAAAAAATAAAGAAATAAATAAAACAAACAAACAAACAAAAATAATTAATTGTAAAGATTTAAATAAACTTACTATCCTGTTAAATTGCAATGATAAAAAAACGCATTATATAATAATGATAATAATAATAATAATAAAAAGCCAAATTATTATTATTACTATTATTACTGCTGTTGTTGCGTAAGACATATAAATGAAGAAAATAATAAGTGCAGTCAAACCATTAATTTGTAAAGTTTTATTTGTATTTTTATTATTATTATTATATAATATGTGTGTGTGTTACGTATCCTTTCTGTTTTCGTTTCCTTTTGAGTCTTCCTTGTTGTATATTCCTTATCTATATTTGGTAGTTCCGGTGGGTATTCCAGAAAGAAGGTTATGTGACATACCCAGGTAAGTTTAAGGGTAAGTTAGTGGATAACGTCTAGGTTACATATGTAACCCCCGTTCCCT
>JAUMHR010000059.1:1709732-1740452 GCA_032361145.1 Enteromius fasciolatus
TAAGGTCTTATATAGACAGGTGTGTGGCTTTCCTAATCAAGTCCGATCAGTATAATCAAACACAGCTGGACTCAAATAAAGGTGTAGAACCATCTCAAGGAAGATCAGAAGAAATGGACAGCACCTGAGTTAAATATATGAGTGTCGCAGCAAAGGGTCTGAATACTTAAAACCATTTGATATTTCAGTTTTTCTTTTTTTAAAAATCTGCAACAATTCTGTCAATATGGGGTGCTGTGTGTACAGTAATGAGAAAAGCAAAATAACTTGGGTGTTAAAATGTAAGGGGGTCTGAATACTTTCTGTACCCACTGTGTGTGTGTATATGTATATATGTATATATGTGTGTGTGTGTATATATATATATATATATATATATATATATATTGGGTCCGGGACTCAAAAAAATAAAATAAAATTTATTAGAGGCTTTGTAATTAATTAATCGCATATAAATATTTGACCTGAGTACCACGCTAGCTGCTATATGTTTAGCATTGAAGTGATACTTGAGGCTCGATGTGCTGCGGTGATATGGATATGCAAATTCCTTGTTGCATAGCTTGCACACAACCATGCTCTTATTGACGTTTCCATTAATTCGTTTTTTAATAACAAAGTTTCTCATCCACAAGGCCAACCAAAGCGGTTTCATCAGCTTCTTTGTCCATGTTCTCTGTGGTTTGTTTTTATCTGAACGCTAGTTGGTGCTCTAGTATAATCGGTCCGCTGAAACTCATCCAGTGAGAAACGTTCCACGGTGCAAAAATCAGTGCGATTTAAAATGCGCAAAAAAATTTAACGTGTTATTTTTGTGTAATTAATTCATCTAAATTAACGCGCTAAAGTCCCGGCCCTAGTATATAAATAAATAAATAAATAAATATACACACACACAAGGTATTTTAAATATTTATGTGATTTTAATCAGATTACATCTTGATTTTTCTTTTTGTTTGCTGTTTTTTTTTTTGTGCTTTTTTTGCTTTTAATTTTGAGTGATTTAGATCTGCGATTTATAACAGTAAAGCCATTTAAGCCAGTTAAATTAGATTTACACGGGCGTCAGCAGCAACGCTTCCAATTGACTTTGAATGGGTGACGTCAAGCGTTGCCGAAAGCATTGTGGATCCATCGGCGTCGATTCACTGGCGTTGCTCAAGTGAAGCACCTCCGATGGAAGCGTCAACCAATCAGGATCGCTCTGGATGCAAACACAGTAGCCAGGCGGCAGCCAATCGCATTCATCCTGTTCAAGAGCAGCAAATTGTCTAATTTCATTGGCTGACTCTGCTATGACCAGGTGCCCTTCAGCCATGCCTTCCGTCAAGCACTGACGCTGACGCCCCGTGTGAATGCAGGGTTACTGACAAAACGTCCAAAAACATATTGGGCGATCCGGATCGGTGCATCCCTAGTTATTACTTAACTTTAAATATTAATCGGAAAACAGACATAATTTTATATACTACAATTTATTTCCTGTTATATTGTTTATAATGAATAGATAGAGGAATAGTAAGAAAGCTGATGTCTGCCTTTTAAAAAAACAGGGAGAGAATACCCGAGGTATGTATTTTAAGGGTTGACTGAATTGTGTGTATTTGTGCAGGCTGCTGTGAATCTGCCACACAGACCTCCGCTTCACTGCTCCACCCTGATCCCAGCGCTCTGCTTCTCCTTGCGCCTCCTCATGTGGGCCTGCCGGCTCAAGGACTCCTGGTGCTCCCTGCCCTGGATGCTGTTCATCTCGTTGTCATCGCACCACATCCGCGATGGCGTCCGGCGCGGCCTCTGGGTTTGTCCGTTTGGAAACACGGCGCCCATCTCTTACTGGCTGTACGTCACCATCATATCCACTCTCCCTCACCTGTGCTCTGTGCTCATGTACCTGACGGGCACCAGAGACATGATCTCTACCAAACATGGCGTTGCCATCGACGTCTGAAACACTGGCTTGATTGATCTTTATTTTTTCCTCCCTCAAAATTTGGCACTGGAAAGATTTCCATTAGGTCTTCTCTGCCTCATTGCCATTCCAACATAATTCGTCCTTGTTCCTTGAGAGATTGGCAGTACGTTTGATAATATTAACTGCTGTGGTCATTCAGGTATCAGTGTGAAATCAGGTTGTATTTACTGTGAAGACTGTGAATATTTTAATATGTATGATGTAGATTAGGGTTGGGCGATTTTAAAAAATAAATAAAAAAATATTTTGCAGCCTTTTCATACAATATACTATATATATTTGATATAAAAATCCATTACAGAGCAAATAGAGAAATTATACTATCAGAATTGTATCTCTATTTTGCAGTATTTTGGCAATATTTAATAATAAAAAAATTATTAGAACAAGGATACTCTATAATCTACTAGATATACTTATCTGAATTACTTTTCTATGTATGAAATATGGTTCAAAGTGGAGTTCATTATGAAAATATAATTTCTGTATTTGCTGATCTGGATTAAAATTTTCATCGTTGACAAGTAAACAATATTTAATGATTGTTAATATTTGATCATTTGTTCATATGCATCAATATAGCCGTATAAATAATAAACAACATACTAAAATGCCACACTTAAGACATTGAAAAATTGGAGTGATGAACAAACAAAACAAATAGCTAATAGCTAATTTATAGTTGTGAATTAATTTACTTTCTAATTTAAGATTGTTTAGTCATATTAGTAAAAGTTTGGCAAAATAGGAATGTTGCCAATAGCTTTTTTTTTTTTGAGTAACATTACCAACTTGAAGCTGTTATGCCCTGGTGTAACCCGATCTCATGGCAATTTGTATATTTTATGAGGTGAATAATTCGTACGACTTTATCCAAATTCTTACGGTTTTTGCTAAATCGTATATATATTCTAAGAGTTGCACAATTTGTATGATTGATTTACACCTCACCCCGCCCCTTAACCCACCCATCACTGGAGTCTAGACAAATCGTACAAAATCGCACAAGTGAGGATTTATGAATTTTAATGAATTAGCCACCTTGTAAAGTACGTACGAATTGGTCGTAAGATTCAATAGCGTTCCTATTGAAATGACTGGATTTCACTCAAATGTGTGGCACGCCAGTGAATGTGACTGCACCTTATTGCCATTGTTGCTACTGAAATTCAATGAAAAATAATATTATTATTCTTAAAAGGAAATTTTTTTAAAATAACATATTTAATAACTAAATAAAAAGTGCTTTAAAAGCTAGTGCGGTCATTTATATTACCAACAAAATGCAAGCGGATGTTGGATATTATCGCCCAGCCCTAGTTTAGTTGGTCTGGATTCACTCTTACTAACTTTAAAAGCTTCAGCATTGTGTCGTTACATTTAGCTTAGTGGTGTAGACTTGTCTGTTCAAATAATGCCATTTGATTGTGTTTATTTTCTGAAGGAAGCCACAGACACGAGGCTCGATTCATGATGTGTTGTGTGTGCAGGAATAGGCATTGAGAACGGCTGTGTTGATGGTCTTTGTGCTTGTGTATTTACAGTTGAGGATCACTGTAGGCGTGCTTGAAGGACATTTTGCTCTCTGTAGTGTATTTAAAAAGCATAAAAACACTGGTAGGTCTAGTTTCACTTGGAAAAGTCTTGAAGTATAAACCTTTTAAAATGGTACGGAAAATGGAAATACTTTCTGTTAAAAAAGATTATTGCTGCCTTTTTAGCCACAGGCTTTGAAATAACTGTAAATGTGACTTTCTGACTTAAGCTTTATTTCCACACCATTTATAACCTTCACGTGGTTTAATTGAACTGTTATTACGTCTCTTTGTATACACTCTGCAATTTCACCCTCAAGATGTAGGTGATTTTTTTTCTTCGTCAGATTTGGAGAAATGTAGCTTTACATCACTTGGTTACTCTGCAGTGAATGGGTGCCATCAAAATGTCAATTATTATTATTGATAGAGGAAATTATTTCAGCTGGAAGCAACAGTTTAAATTCTGAAAAACATCTTCATTGACTTGTTTTCACTTCTCGAGATGTTAACTGATGGACTGGAGTGGTGTGGATTACTTGTGTATTGTTGTAATGTTTTAATCCGCTGTTTGGACTCTCATTCTGACGGCACCCATTCACTGCAGAGCATCCATTGCTGAGCAAGCTATGCAATGCTACATTTCTGCAAATCTGATGAAGAAACAAACTCGTATGCATCTCAGATGCCCATTTTAAGAAATTGTTTATTCTTGAGTCAACTATTTAAGTTTTTTTTTATTTATTATTATTGTTCAGTTGTGTGCAATCATAGTTATTTTAATAAATAAAATTGATGTCAAGTTAGCAACCACAAAGACAAACTGATGTTGGGTTACAGATGGATTAAATATTCAAGTTGTCTTTTTTCAGGTCAGTTTAAATCAGACATTGTTCAATATTAGTGTTTACATTACGATGTGTAGTTGATTTAGTGTTGCATATGTATGCTACCACTTAATAGTTTTGGATGTTCTTGGTTAATAATTTCAATATCGTATTATTCTCTGCCTACATTTTTTTTTTTTTTTTTTTTACCTATGTTGCCCCATTTCATCACTATCCACCCAGTTTCTGAAATGTTACTTTGATCAATGCTTAAATGGGCACAAAACTAATTCCCATTATTATACACAAATGTTTTTATGGACTATAAACTGTCATGTGTTTTTAAACTTTTGACTCGTGGTGCATTTTTATTTTTTTTTAGCTGCTTCAGGAAGCTCTGATTTACAGCAGTGGACACTTGTGTGCTTGTATTCTTATTTTCCGGAGCAATGATGGAACTGTGTTTATTAATGTATGGTAATAAGGGAAGAAGTCTTAAGTTATATTTTGGTTAAATGCCTAATGTTTAATTCAGTTGTGTTGGACTTTTCAAGCCTGCAGAGGGAGCTGTAGACCAACTCCAGCCATGAACTTTTCTTTGTCCCTTTATAAATTCATTTCGTTTTTGTTTTTTGTTGTTGTTTTTACTATGTATTTTTTGTAAATATTTATTTATGTTTTTACGCAAAAATCCCGATTTGTCAATAATGTGGTGTTGATGCATAGTGAAGAAATGACTGAAACATTTCTTTTTTTTATTTCTGAAAACTCACTAAACTCACACACACACCTGTTTCTACCGCTTTTTTGTTCCTCCTGATTCCTTCCGCTTTGAAGCCATATTGAAGTTCTGATGTACTTAAGTTTCACTGTCTTGTCAGGCATTCATTTAGAGAAAAATAAATGATGTTTGCAAACAAATTTCGGAAGGAGCATGTACAAATTATTAACCACGGCTGCCGCCTTGTTCTCCAATCAGCCTATTATCCGATCATCCTATCAGAGCTAAGAGGTTTTCCTCTAAATAGAGCAAACCCCTCTTCTCCGACATCATCTTTGCATCACTCAATTCAGCAAGTTTTTACCTCGTCTCCACTGCCGAACTTCTGAAAAAGTCTGGGTGCACCATCAGCACAAACAAATTTGCCCCCGGGACTAGGGCACAACCACCATCAGCGGACCGCCCCCTGCTGAAGCATCCAGCGCCTCATTACCACTTCGGTAATACTAACCTCACTCCTTCCCGTTCTCCTGCAGGGGACTAACCAATACAGGCTTCTCTTCTGCCGTCCCAGCCCACCCAAGCAACCTATAGCCAGGCATCGCAGTGGCCAGCTTCAAATGAATTCCAGCTCCATTTCTCCATGTAGCTTCTGCACTTACTCATTCATTACCTCCACCGAGGCTCACTCGAGCCGGAGTACTGCACCCACCAGCATGGACCATCTCAAGCTGGAGCTTTGCTCTCACCATGTGGACCGCTCCCGCTAATGTTTTTTTCTTCTTTTAGCATCCTCTGTCTAAACTATGAACTGCGGAGAATCGCACCCAACGCTCCCGCTGAAGCCAATGTCACTACAACATTGCTGTCCCAGTGGACGTTAGAGTTGGAGCACCTTTGTTTACCCCAGTCACTGCAGTGGCTTCCCCGAACTCCCGACGCCATGTCACTTTCATCTGACAAAGCAAAATGGACCAGTTTAAGACAGGCCACTTTATTTACATTTTCAAACTCAAGTTCCCCATCCGTCCCTACCAAACTCTCCTAGCCTACCTCCAGTACAGAAATTAAACTCTTAATGTTTTTGGTTTCAAATCAGTCCTCCTCCAGTCCGGCATTCCAGCAGAAAACTTTTCTTCACGTTCCTTCAGAATTGAAGCGGTTACAGCAGCAGCAGAGAAAGGCTTGTCACAACAGCAAATACAAACCCTTGACCGTTGGTCTTCAAGCTCAGACCAATCCAGGACCAAAAATTCTCTCCAAACCTTAACCACCCCCAGTCCAAACTCTGTCCGACCCTTGCCACCTAGGGGTTAAAATCCCTAGGGCTCAGAGTCCGTCATGCTCCCAGCTCGCTCCACGGACAGCAAGGCAAACATGCTTATTGTTGCTTACACAAGGAGCGAGCGGCAAAGCCTCTGCATCCTACTTCTTTGGGCTCACAGCAAGCTTTCCAGCCCTAGATGAGATCCTGGTATTTGAGCAGCTTACGCTCATTTGCAATATTACTCAACGCCGTGAAGAGAGCTGGGAGCATCGTTTCCAAGGCTACTATCAGTAATACACTAAGACGTCATGGTTTAAAATCATGTTTGAAATGTAATGCTTAATAATGCTTAATAATATTTTCCTGCTGTCCACAAATCCCCTCTCAATAAATATGAAAAAGTTCAGGTTGTTATTACCTAAAGACAATAATAATAATAATAATAATAGTTGCTGTTGATAAACATATTATTAAAAAAAAATCTAAATGCTTTTTGTTCGCAAATACCCCTCAATAAATGAGAAAAAGTTCTGATTATTATTATCATCCAGATTATATTATATTATGATTAATATTAATACTAATGAGAATACTAAGATGATAAATGTGTATATATAAAAAAATTCTAAATATCCTGTTGTCCACAAAATTACCATCACCAAAAAGTTTCAGATTTCTATTATCAGAAATCGATAGATCATTTCTATTATCTATTATTAAAAAAGAAAATAACAATAATTACGTTAAAAAAAAAATCATAATAATCTAAATATCCCTTTGTGTTTACAAAACCCCTGTCAACAAATAGAAGAATAAAAACATATATATTTCTATTAGCTAAAGGCAAAAAATAAAAATAACGATGATAATTTAATGTAAAAAGTTAAGTATAAAATGGTCATAGTTATTTAATTAATGTGTTAAAACAATGTTTAGTGACTTTTATGACTGAGAAAAAGTAAAGGTAAAATGTTTGTTAAATTAGTGAACTTTAACAAAACTTTTACCTTCCCTCAAATCCTTTAGGAACGAAAGGCTGTTTTGTATCTTGGCTTTATTCCATTGCCCAGACGGTCAAAACTAACCTGATGCAGTCATTGACGTTGTTTGAAACCCCATCCACAACTTGATATGCAGCATAAACGATTGAGACGAACATGTAAATATTAAGATTATGTGATTTTAAGTCAATATAACGTGTAAATCCCCACAGACTACAAATGGCCAAACTCAAATATTAGAGGTATATAATTTCAGCAGAGCCTTGGACGAGTAACAGTACTGGAGCTGTATAAATTCAACAAGCTACTAAACCTGACCTGATTTTCATGATTAAATATTTGTAAATCTGTACGAGCGATTGGAAGTGACTTGCTGAACTTTCCACTGCAAACCAACAGACCATGTCAGAGAAGAGATCATAACCAATCCGATTTTCTAAAGATAAAATAACTTTTATTTCACAAAAATAGACAGAGGGATAATAAAACAGCTTATGTTGTACAGAAAAATATATACTATGTACATTTACTGCAGACGCCTTTGTGTTCGCCTTCCCCTGTTTGACACGCAACAGTAGTACAATCGAACAAATACATCTGGGTTTGACATCATGCATGCAACATTATAAAAAATGCAGAGAGGAAGCGGGAAATATACGCGTTTACACTCCAAGAACCTGTTCTGCTGAAGTATAAAGTCTCTGTGTCCTGGCAGCAACAGATGATTGCAGATCGATTGGTTTGTTTGCTTTGGTTGGTGTTTCTGGAATCATGCGTCAGTTTCCTTCAGCGCCAGATTGAATTGCTCTGATGCAAGACTTGATGGTCAGTGTGGAGAGACAGTAACACAGCCGTTAATGAGCGCGTTTACAGATGCAATCATAGAGCTCTAAAAATAAAAAGAAATCAGCTGCAAGATATTTAAAGCGTGTTACAGTGTTCAGATGCTTTGCTGAAGCCATTCTTAACTGGTCATGACCCAAACGTGCTGAATGGGAAAAATAACATACAACAAAACCAACACAACAATTGTCCGTGTAGTAATCGCAACACGCTAGCAGAATTAGATACTAAGGGCATAGCATAAAATAAAATAAAAAAAATAAACCAAAATGATGAAATATTAGTGGAGTTTATTTTTATGGCTCCCAAAGTTACAATTTTTGTCTTGTGTCTAAGCAGATACGGCTATTTTAAAACATTGTCGTATTTGAATTTAATCATTTCTGTTTAGGGTTTATGCTGTAAAATAAAAATAGAGTTTATTTTTAAAGTTTTAAAATGTTATTATTATTATTGTTGTTGTTTTACAGCACAAGGCTTTAATTGTAGAATTTATAGTTATAATTAATTTATTTAAACAAATTATTATTATAAATTCTATATCAATACTATTAAGGCCTTATGCTGTCAGAAAAAAAAAATAAATAAATACTATTAAAACGGGACAAAACTGAGAAAATGTTGCTAAAAAGTTTTTGGAACTTACAGATCTCTAGTTTTTTGAGTGAAAAAAATCATAATTTGTGGATAATTTTAGCAATGATCACTCAGAAAGCTGATGCATACGCTCAGATAAATGAGGTCTACAAGCAGTCAGCTGCAAAACAAAACCCTTAACCTGTGGTAATTACAAGAACCGTTGACAAAAACATTAATTCTAGTGTTGGCAAAAACACATGTATGATCATTTTTGTAGGGTGGTCATTGTTTAAAATTTGTGAGGGAAATAAATCCCAAAATCATCAATTTTGTGGGAAGGAAATTGTTGGCGTATATCCTGTGTGAGCAAAGTCAGCAAGTTTTAGTCCAACGCTATAACATTGAAGTAGCATTTTTGGGAAATCCTTTGCAGGAGCCTGTTCCATAAAACAAGTTTATCAAATAAGCCAGGCTTATGGCAGATAGTCTGACTTATTTTAATACAAAATAACTGGCAATGAGTCAGACTAACTGAAATAAGCCTGGCTTATACTCTAATCTTGGTTTACGGAACAGGCCCCAGGCCAAAATGATGGGAACACATCAATGTGGGTTGGATGTGCATGTGCATTAAAAGTCCTGAGTCTAAACCAGCTGTGAACCAGTGATTTATCTAGATGCTACCGATCATGTCAATCAAATCCATTTTTCAGCCTACAATGACATACTTTTCACATGCAGAACCACTTTAATCAAAGCAGGGAAAGAAGAATATATAACCGGCTAAGCCAAGATAGTCTCAAATATGAAAAAAAAAAACAAGACCTTTTCTTTTTTCTTACATGGTACTACAGAATACTCCAGAAACACAAATCAGGCAAAAACATTAAGGCACATGAACGGCAGAGGTTATGAGCAAATGGTGCAAAAATGCATGAAGAAATATAGGAAAAATACCTGGCAAACATCTTCAATTATCAGAATTATCAAGAAGAAACGATCACAGTGACATCATTGCTAAAAAAAAAAAAAAAAAAAATCTAAAAACCCAGTTATTTTTAAAAGAACTTTTGGTCTTTATATAATATTGCTGTTTTCAACAAGAAACCCAAACAAATATAGAATTTGGTGCAAAAGCCAGAATAGCAATTTATTCCCTGGCTTCACAGACAAGGCTGTTTCAATTGAGATAAACTTGCACGGACTTTGATTTTTTCATAAAAATGACTTCAATGTTCTGTTTGAATTATGGCCTAATCCTGTTTTTGGCTAAGCCCTGTCTATGAAACCAGGCATATTTTTTATAATGTGATATTTAAAAAAAAACAACATTTGATAGATTAATGGTACCTACAGAAGCTTTTTCTACCAGTGGATAGGGGAAAACACACAAACGCATATATATATTTATATTTATTAAAAAATACTTTTTTATAATGTATCATTTTTTTCTTTTCACAATTTTGACACAATACTTCTTAAAGTTAGAAAACGGAGATTTGACAGAACTCCCATATCTGAAGAAAAAAAGAAATAAAACAAAACGAAACAAAAATAAAAAAAGATTGAAGGATATCTTTAATTCTGAGTTGTGCCATAACTTTTTTTTTGTGGGAATTTTTTTTTTGCAAGATTAAAAAAAATTTACTTTTTTTTTTTTTTTATTCAATTACTTCATCCCCCCCTCCCCGGGTAAAAAACAAGCTTCCATAGATGCATATTCCAGACCTGACTTTGTCTTTCTTTGGACAACGTTCCTTATTTGTTTGTTTGTACCTATAGGTAGAATATGCATACTACAATCTTATAATTCAATAAAATCATATATTTTAAAAGAATTACAAAAACGCATGCATCGAGCTTTATGTCACTGGAGAGCAATGTACAACAGAAAAGTATGCCGTATACAAACTATTATACAATATAACTGCATAAATGTATAACAATATCGTTTTATAGATGAGCTTCAATAGAATTTAATATTGTGAATATCTACTAGCTTCAACATAGAAAACAATCAGCTTGAATCACCTTACACACGTGACACCGTAAGACTGATTTACATTCATGTCTCGATTCAATGCGGAGAAAATGCCGGAAAAGTCCAGGGAAACGAAATGCATTTATTGCATTGAAGTCCTGTTCTACCGAACACCAGTGGACCCGAAGCAGCGTCACTGGCGTTTTCCGTCAAGACATGATCTCTGAGGCTGATGTCATAATGAAATGTATTTTATGGGAGTTTATTACCGAGAACTTGATGCTTTAGATGCCACATCTGGCTGGGAACTAACCAGACGAAGCCAATCAGCTGCAGATGTGTCCACCTGTTCAGAGAAGCGGCACTTTCCGAGAAGAAATCTCGCCGTTAGGAAGACAAAACAGTCTTTGTCTCTCCACAGAAAGATGCAGAGACAGCCAGCCTTCTGTCTTCCAAAGATAGCAGCTCTCTAAAGGTTACAGAGTCTTTTTTTCGTTGTAATGCCCGTGTGCTGCGTGTGTCCAGCCAAATGCCTTTTCACAGCACTGCGTGTGTCAGAAGAGTCCAGTGGAGTGAGTGCGGGGAATATGGGAAGGAAAAGAGCAATACAAAAATATGTTTTTCATTGTCCAGGAATCTGCTGTGAAGAGAGAAGAGTGAAGGAGGGAGGAAATCCTTGTGTTTTTCCATTGCGTTGTGCTACATTGGAGACTGTACATGTTCACAGTTCACGGGACTCAGAGCCCATCCTCTGAGAGGTGGATTGTGGGTAATGGAGTCTGTCAGTGGTGCTGATTCCCTATACTGATGCCCTATGAGGGCCAAACTGGAGACGTCCAGCTTCTTAAATCTAGAGGTAAACAACAAAATTCAACTCTTTTAGAGCTATAAATCTGTGGCAAAACACAGTGTGAATTCTTAAAAAAAACAAAAACAAGGAAAAACTACAGTGCAAAATTTTGGGACCAGTCAATACATATAAAACGTTAATAACATTACTAAATAATTAGCATATTAGACTGATTTCTGAAGGATCAGTTCAGCTTTGATCATAGGAATAAATTACATTTGACTATATTTTTAAATAAAAATAAGGTATTTTAAATTCTAATTATATTTCCCAATTTTGCTGTATTTTTGATCAGATTTTTTGATGAGCAAAGAGACTTCTTTCAAAAACATAAAAAAAGATATATATATATATATATATATATATATTATACTGACCTCAAACTTATGAACAATAGTGTGTTGTATATATGTATATTTTTTGTATATTTTATATTTGCTTGTTATTTATATTGTCCTAACACTTCTGTTTAACTAATAATAATAATAATAATAATAATAATAATGTAACATAAATAAATAAATATATATATATATAATAAAATATAAAATAGAGCATGTATTAATAAATAAACAATACAGAACAAAAATTAAAACAGCTCACGCAAAAACACAAATTTTATACTCATTTATCCACCCTTATGTCTTATGAAGAATGAATGCTGTTTTATTTTTACATAAAAAAAAAAATGCCATAAATAACAGCATACATACTTGGAATGACATGAGACTGAGTAAATGACAATATTCATTCTCATTCAACTATTAATTATTACATCATGTGGGAGAATCAGGAAGATTACAGACTAATATAGAGCAGACGTCGCTCACATAAATCATCATGTTTACATCTTCACATTTTCCCACTTGAGTCACAAATTCAGATCTAAAGGCCAATAAGCCGGCGCAAAGTTCAAAGTGAACCGATTCAGTTTTTTGCCAGACTAATTTACAACATTCAAAGCTCGTATAAAGTAGACTGTAAATCAGCTATTACTGTAAATGGATCATGTGCTATAAATGCTCTAAACCGTTCTGGTCCTAATCAATAGTTTACAGGCTTTTCATATGAGCTAAATATGATTGTCACTTCTTTTTTGAGAGCTCACGTACAACACCAGCAAAACTAACTTGTACCAAATCATAGATAATACAATGCCTATGTAAATTCAGTTCCATCAATCACTAAGCCCCGCCCCTTTCTTAATGTTACTCACTTAAATGAACAGAGTGAGCCATTTCTCCAATGTGATGGCTGTTTTAATGTAAACTCTTTAGCTGCTATGGGCATTAACATGACATCAATTGATATTTTAATCACTTAAGTTATTATAATTTATTATTTAAAAAATAAGTGTCTGTTTTGAATTATTTGGCTTAGGTAGGATGCTAAATAAATACAGAGACAGAGGTATTTGTCTTGACTCGTTTGTAAATTACTGTCTCCACACCAGTCCTGCGGTCTATCTGCAAACCACATTAAAGTCCGCTACACACAGAGTGCGCTATTTAAAAGCAGCGACTCGACAATAACATAAACAACACACTCGCCTGTTGACGGCGGTTTACAAACAATAAAACATCTCAAGTCGCTAATATTACTTATTCAGTATTATCGGATTAAGAGGTTTCTTGAGCCACAAGATACCAAAACATTCAAGCGTCAGCAGTGACTGATATATTCCATATACACCCGAAACAAACTTTTAGGAGATACACTCCCACATTTATATGCTGCTCTTACTCTCCAAATTTGCAGTGTGTATGTGACCTTTCGACGGTTTCCATTCAGAATGGATTTTTTGGAATCTAAGGAGAAGTCTAGTAGTCTAGCTGGTTGGAGTTTGTTTTCTATGCAGTAAAAATAGAGGACAGCCAACCAATGACATATTCAAAGCATCACCTAAGTACCCATAAATGGATCGTTCTGCATGCTTTCTCTTTTAAATTGTTTAAACTGAGATTGTGAAAACAGTAGACAGAGGGAATGTCAGAATGGAGACGGACGTCTGCGCCAGCTTACTTTAGATCGGTATGGACTTCATCTTCACCATGGAAGTCAGCTCTTGTTTCTTCACATTGTCCTGTTTTCTTTGTCTGACCCTATAAAGGGAACAATTAAGAGATCAGATAACAGATTGTCTCATGTCTCTGTCTAATTGTTGCAAACTGTTTGTATGGATTTAGTTATGCAATATGTAAATGAAGCAGAATTTTTACCGTAGAAGTGCAATGATAGTTAATAACACAGCCACCATGACCGCTGCAAACAGACCCAACAAAATCAACAGCCCGAGGCTTCCGTTCTGGTGTAATGTAGAGTCTGAGGCAAAAACAAAATGAAACATAACGCATACACAAAACAACACGACATAAAACACAAGACAGCAATAAAACAACACAAGAAAACACAAATAAACACAAGACAAAAAATAAAACAAAACACAACACAAATAAACAAAACAACACAACAAAAATAAAATAAATGCAAAACAATACAACCAAAACAAGACAAAAAAATCGAACAAACCACAAATAAACAAAACACAACACAAAAATATAACAAAACAAGTGACCAAAACAAAACAACACAAAAGAAAAGACAGAAATGATCAAAACAAACAAGCAAACAATACAACACAAAAAAACAAAATATAAATAAAACAAACACAAAAAAACAAAACCTAATGCAACAAAAATAAATAAAAGACAGAAAACTATGAAAAGCAACAAAACTAAATAAAACAACAAAATTAAACAAAACAAAAATGCATAAAACAAAGAAAATTAGAAATATTATTTACTGTTTGTGTATGTTTTTGATAAATATTACTGTTGCAGAATTTCTAAAAAAAAAAAAAAAAAAAAAACTAAATGAGCTTTGCTAAAGAAATTTTTATTAAAATAATAATAATACATTCATCTTAATTTACTTCATAAGGTAATACAAAGTTGTTTCATTTAAACTGATCACATTTAGCATACAGAAATGAAGACATTTTTGTGTGAGCAAAGCTTTTATGCTTCAGTTAGTCCTGGCAAAGGTTGGCTACTCTGAAGAGCTCAAAATCACATGGTTTTTTAGTCACTACATTATGTACCTTATGAAAGAAATAATAAAAGTAATAATAATAGGTTATTTTTAGAGTACTTTATGAATTAAACACAAAAACTTCATTCCGGTCTTGAGCTGGTAAATATGACTTCTGCAATCGTACAGAGTGTTCATACTGTATGTTAGATGAGTGGTTATAAATACATGGCCTGGAAACAGTTAGCTAATGAAGAGCAGACTGAGTCATGCTGGTCGGCCACATGACTGCATTAGGGAAGAAAGGCACGCTTTGATTGGTCAGAGTCAGAACTCCGCCCACCACAAACAAGCCCAAACCATCTGGTTGAAAAACTCTGGCTAAGATCTCAAAGGCATCTGATACTTTGTGTATAATCTGTGAATGCGTATCCCCGCCAAAACCTCTCAGTTACTATGAGTGAAAAGATAAACTGTCAAACAAAAAAACAACGCTGCTGTTTGAACAAATTTGCTGGAGAATGACTTTTCAAGCAAATACCTGGAGACTTGTCTGTCGTCCTCACTGGAAATGACAAGTTGAAAAACGGAAAGCTGAAATCCACCGGTTCCTCTGTTGGCTCTTCCCAAGGCTCTAAAATTGCAAAACAAATATAATTATATACCTTTGAATTATTTATGACCAGTTCTGCTCAGAAGTCATGTCAGAATAAGTTTTCCCCTGCTCATCATTTCAGTTTCTGTACCGCAAAACTCAACCACATGTTTCATTCAATCAAAAAATAAAGAAATAAATAATGAGTTGCCAACATCCAAATATAATTATCTTCCTTTATTAGATTGATCAGATATCTGCCATAGAACACGGTCCAATATCCTGAAGCATCATGCTAACTGTGCACAATCTGATTTTCGCTATTATTACATTAGCTATCTTAAGGATCTGATGGATGATGGGTAATATATACTACATTAGAGCACTTCTCCAAAAAAACGTTCTGATTTGTACATTTAGATTCATTTATTTATGATTGGTTGTCTGGATCACAAGTCAATGAAATGCAGAAAGCCTCTATAAAACAATGAATTAGTATATGGATGATGACTTCAGTGGACTAGCTTATTTTAAACGGCCATGTGGTGTGGACAAATACATTTTTTAAAAGTAAAAATTGGAATATTAAAAAACTTTAGTTTTACATAAGGATAACATTAAGTTAGCAACATCCGTTATTACTACAAAATGAACTAACAAAATACCTAACTAATGCAAACTTTATATTCCATCTAGTATCTCAACGGTCACCCATTAGGGACCCATTTTTACTATTAACTAACTATTTACCCTCATTCAACTAATTAACTGTTTATTAATAGTTAGTAAGGTAGGTGTTAAGATTCAAATATTTAAAATATGGTTATGCAGAAAAATACATTAATATGTGCTTTATAAGTACTAAAAACAGCCGGTATGTTAGTAAAATGCATGCTAATTAGCAAATAGAGATGAATGAGATAAAGTGTAAATCATCCAAGCTAAAGTGTTATCATATCATTTTTATGAGCTCAATGCAAACATGAATGTATCATAATTATAATATAAACTGAAACCATTCTAAACATACAGCATTACATTACATACAACCGTTAAAATAAGATTATGTATATATAATAGTTATATTGCCATATTCATATTTTATTTCTATTTCTTTTATTTATAGCCATGTTTGATTTCTACCTCCTCCTATTTTATTCTTTACTGCTAGTCTAATTCTATTTTTCTTTATAGTATATTTATATTTATTACTGTACTTATTCTTTATCTCATCTAAGTGGTTCTTATTGTTTTCCTTTCTTATTGAGTCAATTTGTTGGGCAGTCGTGCAATACATTTCACTTCATGTCGTACCATGTGTTTGTGCCTGGTATTGCAAACAACTATCCCCATTATAATAACTGAATCTTACCTTGTGAGGACATTTTTGGTCCCCGTTAAGAAAACAAATGTAAACAAATAACATTGCAAATGTAAGAAAGCCTGTAGAAATAAAACATACAGTTTGTACAGTAGAAAAACCTTTATGTCTATGGAACGTCCCTATAAATCACATGGAAACCAGTGTGTGTGTGAGTATGCTGGTTTAACTATAGGGTTAGGGTTATGGTATATAGCAAAAAGATCATGACAACCCACTAGAAAGGACATGTTACTGGTTTAAAAGGCTTATAAATCAGCCAAAAGATGTTTTAATGCAGATCTAGTGTCCTGCACGTTTCTATGATGGGTAGGTTTAGGGATAGGGGTTGGGTTGGGTTGGGTTGGGGGATAGAAAATATCATTAACCTGATAGAAAAGCAATGGAAGTCCTCACTTAGAGTGTGTGTTTGTGTCCGCTCACCGATCCACGGCTGGGCCTCTACCACATGAGTCCATTCACTCCACTGGCTGTGGTTGATCAGGGCGTCCTGAGCTCTGATTTGGATCTGATGCAGGTGGCCCACCAGAGCATCCATGATCTTTAGACCAGTGTTGTCTTCCGTCTCCAGCTGAGAAATGATTAACAGATACACTTAACACAACCCTCAGAGTATTGACACGGGCAAACCTCATCAATCATGTTGCAACTGATCTGTATTCGAAGGGTTTTGGTGCCTAATAAAAAGTCATTTTTCATGCATACAGTAAGAGTCACATGTACATAGGCTGACATCGTGACTATCAAAGGCATTGTATTATATGTTTTTCTTCTTTAATTTAAAGCGTTTGGATGTTAAATAAATGAATAAATTAATACACACATACATAATCTTGCTAGATAACCAGGGGCCTGTTCCATAAAACAAGTTTACCAAATAAGTCAGGCTTTTGGCAGATAGTCTGACTTATTTCAAACCAAATTAACTGGCAATAAGTCAGACTAACTGAAATAAACCTGGCTTATTTGGTAAACTTGTTTTATGGAACAGGCCCCAGAGCATACGGTATTGTCATCTTAAATGATGTTGTCATTCAGAAAAGTCATAAAAAAATTAAAAAATTGCATTATTCTATTAGAATGTTTGTATGATTCACTTAAAGTGTTAAACCAAAATAAATGTAGTCACAAAAATGTTAATATAGAACACATTTTAAAAATGTATTTATAATACATTAAAAAGAAAAAAAAAACAGCATCATTATTCCAGTCTTCAGGGTCACACAATCATCTAGAAATCATTATATCATGCTGATTTGCTGCTCAAGAAGTTTTATTTTATTATTATTATTATCAATGTTAAAACAGGTGCACTGCTTTTATGGTCATTTTTTTTTAGCAATGTTATTTTCCTTGCTGAATAAAGCACTACTTTTTTAGAGACTCTCTCTCTCTCTCTTCTCTTTTGAAACACAATGCAACAGCAGTTTGCTTGCATTCATCTTATTATAGCATATAGCATATATATATATATATATATATATATATATATAAACATATTTTTATCTGGCTTGGTTTTTTACTTATCAGATAAAGCATCACAGGGCCCTTAAAGTGTTGCTAACACACACACACACACACTCATACACATACACAAAGATCTGTAGAAAGCCAACATCTGGTTGTCTGATGAAAGGCGAAGCAGCCTGGTGAAAGCAGATAAGATCAGCCCATGCAGAGATGACTGTGGGGCTCTGAGATAAGACAACACTGTGTGTGTGAGCGCAGAGAGGGCTGGACTATAGAACTGTTTATTGAAGACTCATACGATATGATGTTTATAGACAAATTTCAGGAGAAGCACATACGAATGATTAACCACTGCTGACGTCTTGTTCCCCAATCAGCCTATAATCTGATTACTCTATCAGAGCTAAGAGGTTTTCCTTCAAATAGAGCAAACTCCCCTTCTCTGGTATCTCATTCTTTGAAGCAAAAACTTCACAATGACGGAATCAGATTTCTCCTCCGGAGATTATGACCATGAGGACCATGGTCATAACGCAACGCAACGCATGCTCCTGACGATCAACTAAAGCCGAACTTCTCGCCCTCTACAACTCTCATCGACCAAGCACCGCTCCTCTAACTCTCCTCCAGAAAAAAGAAAGAACAACAACCAGCGCCACCTTTCGACACCACAGCACCGCACCAAAACACCTTAAGACTGTCCTCCACCTCTCAGGCATCCCCTCAAAAACTTTCTCTACTCACTCCTTCAGGATAGGAGCAGCCACCTCAGCAGCCGAGAAAGGCCTGCCCTAAAACCAGATACAAACCCTCCCCCGACGGTCCTTGAGCGCTTTTAAAAGCAATACCCGCTCAGACCAGTCAGTCATCAGAAATGCTCTGCCAACCCCTCTCCCACACCGCAGCAGCCCCGCCAGCAGGGGCCCTCCCAAACCCCCTCGGTCCCCCCGACAGCTTGCCCCGTTGCCCCGCTTGATGGACCTAGGCTCTCCCCGCCTTTCCAGTGACCAACTTCAGCCAGAATCACTTCCCTGCATCCATGGTATGCCCCAGTTGAATCTAACCCCCCTCCCTCTCTGCAGAAGCTAACCCAAACCGAAACCACAGACCCTCCTCCACAGACGGCTTCTGCTGGAGATGATCTAGCTCCCACGCTGCTCTACCAGTGGGCAGCTTAAACCAGGAGCATTGCACCCACCGTGTTGGACTACTCCTGCAAGAGACACTCACAATGCACTCATTGCAACGGGTCACAAAAGTTGGAGTCATTGCACCCACCGCATGGATGGCTCCAGTCGAAGATGGTCGTTTCACACTCACTGCCGGGTACAGTGGACAGCCCAGACCAGGAATACTGTACCCACCGTGTAGACTGCTCCTGCAAGGGACATACCTCTGTTGTCGGCAGCAGACCTCGAAAGTCGGAGCTATTGCACCCACTGCGTGGATGGCTCCCACCAGAGAAGGTTGTTTCCCCCCTCCTGCCATAACAGTAGGTAAGCTCAAACTGGAGCATTGCACCCAACTGTGTGCACCGTTCCAGCAAGAGTGCTCCACCCCACCCATTTTTCCCTATCCCATACATCTATCACTCACCAGCATCCCTCTAACCAAATTATACACTCTTACACATCCCACCATACTCCTAAACGTCCATACCTTACCTAGATATCCATCGTCCAGCAACCCCCTTTTCAATCGTCTTTTAGGGGGGCCCACTACGTTTTAGGTTACATAAAGGTTTGACCAACACGAAGGTGAGTAAATGATAACAGAAGATAATTGACAGATGATTGACACAAAAAAGGAAAAATCTGTCATCATTTACTCACCCTCACATTGTTTCAAATCTGTACAAGTTGCTTTCTTCTGTGGAACACATATGTGCTGATTGTCTTCCATAGCAGTAAGTAGTAAGTAAAAACACCATGGAAGTCAGTTGCTACCAACATTTGTCAAAATATCTTCTGCAACACTTACACTGTATGTAATTAATGAGTAATTACTGAGGTTGGTTGTGTGTGTATAAAGTTCTTACTGTTGACCAGTAGTTGGAGCCGATGGGCCGGTAGCGCAGTGAGAAGGTCAAGGGGAAACTGTGGATTTTAGCCGGCCATGATAAAGGATAGCTCCAATACACCAGAAGCTGAGTGGGCTGCCCTTCTACCTGAAGAACCCGGATGTTCTCGGGAGGATCCGGCTTCACTGAACACACACAAATACAGACACACGTTCTTATTACAAAAAACTGCCAAAAGAATTGTGAAATCAAAAGTTAAGTTATATTTAAGGTAGGACATTTACTAAATATCGTCATGGAAAATGATTTTTACTTAACATCCTAATGTTTTTTGGCATAAAAGCAATAAAAATATTGCTATAAATATATCTACTTATGACCGGTTTTGTGCTCCATGGTCGCATTTATAAAATGAATTAGTGCTTATTGTAACATATAAACTCACAGAGGTCATGAACATCTATCTGGATGACGGTGGAGCTGGATCCCAGCGGGTTTATTTCGGTGATGTTCACCAGGAACTTTGTGGTCCAGAACGGTGGGTCAGTAATGACACACTGATTCAGCCCAACGTGCTCCTGCTCACATGAGTGTACCTCTCTGCCTTTATTAACACTGCAACAGGACGGAAATAAATAAATGAAATAAAACTTGATCAAAAATACACCAAACATAAAATCATATTTTACAAATTTAAATGATCGTTTTCTGTGCAAACACATTTAAAAATGTTAAATATGTAAACATTTCTAAACAATTTATTCCTGTGATCAAAGCTGCATTTTCAGCATCATTTCTTCAGTCTTCACAGTCACATGGCCATTCTAATGTAATAATTAGCTCATTAATAATTTCTGATTATTATGCATGTTGAAATATGTCAGTTTTTTGAATAAAAAATACATTTATCTTGTCTTTGTACTATCACTTTAACCAATTTAATATTTTTGCTGAATAAAAGTACTGATAAAAATAAAATAAAATTCTTACGGACCCCAATCGGTAATGTATATATCAACAAATATGAAATAAAATGCTAACACTTTACAATAAAGTGATATTTCCTAGCATTATTTAACTATATTAGTTAACATGAACAATACTTAAACAGTATACATTAATCTTTTAATAAAATTAATATTAATTCTGACATTTACTAATGTATTATTAAAATGAAAGGCAACACTTTAGATAAGGGAAACATATTCATTATTAACTAGTTGCTAATTATCATATACTTTAACTTCCTTAACTCTACCCCATACCTAAACTTAACAACTACCTTTCCTATAATAAGCAGCATATTAGGAGTTTATTGAGGCAAACGTTCTTAAGTTTTACCACAAAGGTTAATAAATGCTATAAAATATATTGTTCATTTTCAATTCATGTTAGTTGATACGATAACTAATGTTAACAAATGAGACCGTATTGTGACCGTAATTTATACAACAACAACAATGATAATAATACTATTATTAGTTTATTTCATTTTAGTTTATTCACAAATGGAGATGAGAGCACACCTGTAGGATGTTCTGTATAATGTGGGCAGGTGTGTTGTCTTAGTTTGTATCCAGGAGCAGTAGATTTTCATATGACTGGGCACATGGCAAGAAACACTGACGAAATGAGGCGGATCTACAAGAAGAAGAAAAAACGTCAAGAGATAACTTCAGACACAATACACTTTATCTGTGAACATCCAAACCGACAGACCACACACCTCCACTAGCTTCACTGCCTTCAAGAACACAAGGACATAATATTAGACTAAACTCACACACACACAATCTCACCCTTCCTATCAGGAAACTGTGGAGCTGTGATGCAGTGTCTTCCTGTCAGAGGAAGTGCCCAGAGTTAAACAGCAAGGGCGTACAACTGCACACTTTCTAAATCTCCCAGAGCACAAAGGGCTTCCTTTTAACTAGAACATTTCCACCATTTCCAGAAGCATTTCAGAGGCATCCAGCAACTATGAGACGTGTACAGATACCAGTATTTCAGTTGTTAATACCTTCGCTAAGTGTTCTTTTTTAAAGCTTCTTTAAACCTTAATGATTTAAAACATGCTTTAAGGTACAAATTCAATTTGACATTTAACACTTCTCCATAGAAGCACCGTTTTAGTGGCCCAAAGCATACATGTGCACTTCTTGGATTTCTGAGATTAAATTTCCAATGAGTCAAAAGAGCATGATTCAACGTTAATCAGATCCATTATGTTTATGTTGCTACAACACTTCCATTGGTTTAAGCCAACAATGTTCTTAAGATGGCATTTTCAATCAGAAGCGGTAGAAGATAGTCGTTATGGATGCCATGTTAAATTCAAAGGTAATGAAAACATGGCTGTGAAAGTTAAACATAGTCTGTTCAATTCGTTGCACCATGTTAGGAAGGAATGTCCTGCTTCAGTACAACTTAAGGACGGTCAAGAGCATTTGTACAAAAAAATACTGACACGGAGATATCAGACATTTTTGCACTTCATTAAAAGAAGTATACAGAAAAACATAGAATAAAGTAAGTAAATGAGCATTATTAAAAGCAGGAATAAAAACATGAACAAAACAACAAATAATATTTTAAATAAAAGCAATAATAAAAAAATAAATATTGATATAAATAAAAGCATGAATAAATAAATAAATCCAAGTATAAACAAAAATATTAAGAAATTAATTTATTAACAAATAAAAACAAACAAACAACAAAGCATGCTTATTTATTTATTATTTATATTTATTTATAAATAAATAAAAGCATGCTTTAACGAGATAGATAGATAAATAAATAAATAAAAGTAAAAAAGTAAAGTATTAGGACAATATATGAATGTCAAAGTGCTGCTTATGGCAATAGGCCAGAAACATTTAATTTTAATTATTTAAATGATTTCAAATATTTTATTATTATTATTATTATTATTTATTTTTCCTTTTTTTTATTTACTGTTCTTAGTAATGGTTGCCAAGGTACATCCATTGGACCCTAGTTTCCATTAACAATTCTTTAAACCCTTATTTTCAAAAAATGTATGAAATGAATCACATTGTGAGTCAAAACACGAAACAAGGCACCCTTGTATCTCTGAAGCTGACTTACAGCCCAGGCGTAGTTTGATGGACTGCAGTAACGTTCCTTGTTCATCATGGCAGCTGTAGTTGCCTTCCATCGAGTGTGTGGTGTTCAGCAGCGTAAGCGAGCCCTTGTGTGTTTGCCTCGGCGGTACTGAGCTCCCATTGAACCGCCATTCCACCGGAGACCTGCAAAGCCATCCACAACCAGAGTCAACAACAACCTTCACCTGCTCTAATCAAAGACAGGCCCACAGAATAACCGCTATCAACGTCAACTAGACCTGCGTCTCATGTTACTCATTCATGGCTTGTGCAAATCTTGTTTTTGGCACTGGGATTCTCTCGGATAGTGCATTTATTGGCAGGAAATACACATTTATATGAAAAACAAGGCTTGCCAAAATCTGAGGCTGGGGAATCAAGCCCCCCTTCCCACAGTAAATAGCCTCGATGTGTCCAAACCCTATAAGGACTGGCCCCGTGCCCCTGCAGAGGGTGGTTAAGCACACTATTATCACTCCTTACAGGAAAGCTTAGCTCTGGAGTCTAATAGAGCTCAATATAGACTGGAAAACGTACCCGCTGTGAGCGCCTCCGCATGTGAGCGTGACCCTGGAGCCCAGTCCACTGAAGTGGACGTCTGAAACTGAAAGCAAGAGACATGAGAGCTGTGCTATTCCAGTAGTGACAACATACATTTCATCAAGTCATACGTTATCAACCAGCCAACAGTGTCAGGATGTCATCGGAGCACTGTCCATAAGTTAAACATCATAATTCATACAAAATGTAAATGCGAAGACTGGTAGAGCAGTGCAGAACAGCAGCAAAAACACTTTGTTACATATACAATTAAAACCACAAAGCATCAAGAGATGTTTGTTCGTTTGATTTGTTGCTGATTTGCATTATATTCATATTGGTGTAGTCTAAAAAAAAACAAATCAGTTTAATTACACAGTATAGACATGCAAATACCACAAAGATTAATAAATAAATGCAAACTTTTTAACGGTTGTTTATATTCATGTGTATTTGTATTTTTTATGTGCATTTGTATCGACATTTTAAATAATTCTCATAATATCAGTTTTATTACGAACAATGTTTAAATTAACAATAATTAATTTGTAATTAACAGCCATTGTGTGTATGTACTTCAAGTGTATTTTCTACTTTTCCCAACATTTTAAAATCTAATATATATATTTATTTTTTTTGGCTGCTTATGTAACAACAAATTATTTTATACATTTCCAGGAAGTATATAAATAAATGAGTACATAACATACATCTAACTGTAGCATTCATCCAGTCTGTATTTCAATCTGAAGAGCTCATCCACTCTAATTCCTTAAAAGCATTTACCCTTTTTTGTTTTTGTTTTTTAGAGCGTTCTTCTGCGTCATCTCGCATCAACTGTGTTTCTAAATAAATAAACAAACCTTCACAAAGAAGTATAGGAGTGAAAATGTCAAACGGCTTGTACCCTTTAAAAGCCTTCACTCTGAAAGGGTCCCTTTGGTTTGGAAAGACCCTTAATTATGCCGTCCATGATTGTTCTCACTACAAAGTGCCCTTAGGAGGTGAATTTATCCCATTTGGAATGCAGTGAAAATCTGTGGTTGGTGTATTCAAAAGACAGTTGGGTCTATTTTTGGGAAGCACAAGTTAAAAAGTGAACCAGACTTTGTGCTGATATTTAATAGTCAGGCTGAGACTATAATGCAATGATTATTCAGTGGAAGCTTGACTGTATTTCAACGACTTTAAATAATGTGCAGCTTGACATGCTCCAATTTAAGAGCCGCTTCCTCAAAATCTGCTCCATCCGTTCATCATTATAAGGCTTGGAGAGACTCTATAGCGAGAATCAAGGTGTTTACGTTACTGTGCTTTTCTGCCTAGTCAGATTTCAGTATTTATATCAGACATTTACTGCCAAGAATTAAACAAAGAGCAGACACATACACACACACACACACACAGAGAGTGGTGTCGATCCAGTGCCCAGGGTCTAGCTGCGCTTACGAAAACGTTCACGCTCAATGTCGGCTTTTAGGAAATATTGGCAAAAGCACATTATTTGAAATCCCACAACATTTCTCAAATTTCTCCCTCTCAGGCCAGCGAAATCACAGCCATAACACACACAGACCAGAGCTGCATGCATTAATTGAGCAATCCATATGTGGGGCAATGAAGAACTGGAGGCTTTTAACAGAGATGTTTATTGTTCCACAAAACAAAGCTATGGCTGTGTTCCTGGTCTGGATTAAAATCGAATTTTCACATGATAAAACTTCGTGGTATCTGCTCTAGTTGTTCTGTACAATACCATCCTGCTTTGTCAACAAACAGACTTTTGACGAGATCCATATGCTGAAACACAAATCCAAACACTAACAGCAACAAAATGTGAATCCTAACATGGCCAGCTATTTCTTTAAAGATTTCTGAATACCATCATCTTACTGTTGGTCAGATAAATGCAGTCTTTTTGAGCAGAAGCGTTAGTTTCCCAAAACGCTGATGAAGCAGGGTTTATAGCCTACCAAAGACTCAAGGGACTTTGGTTGAACTATTGAAAGTATCGTTGTCACAATGCAACATTAAAATCTGAATTTGCGATGCAGTTGATTCAGTGAGAGGTACAGTAGCAACCTTTTTAAACACACTTTACTGCTATTTCTGTGTTACAAACATTTTTACAACTAATAAAATAGTTTGGGTAGAAATGCTGATGTCTATGATACCAAAATATAGTAAACTTGTCATTTTTGAAAGCATTTTTACACTTTACACCAGTAGGTGGCAACAAAGTATTTGTCACTGAATCATTCATTCAAGAGATTCATTCAAAAACACTTATTCATCTGACAACCAAACAAGTCGTTGTGAATGAGACATGGACTCAAGAGTATTAAAACTTAATATAGATAAATATATCAGATACGAGAGTCATAACACACAAGTTTGAGTCACTGTTTTTACTACGTTATTACTATTGATTTGTCTGTTAAACAGGTCGTTTGATATCTATTGAGTTATTTATGTGTTTTTAACCGAAATCACTGCAGCATCCATCTATGAAGGACGTAGGCTGTCAAACATACTCAACTATTAGCCAATCACAGCAGTGGGTGTTTACTTCTGAGTCTACAATCTGCCATGCTTATTCAAACAGAGCGATCTGATGAGGGGGGTTGAAACAGGACAGAAAATAGCCTATTATTTCTAAACTATGATGTTTGTGATGTTAAAATTGTGATGACATTATAAATGGACTTCAGAGAAGAGTACAACAAAAAAAAAAAAAAAAGCAAAGGCAGTTCATGACCTCTTGCCATACTTGCAGAGTATATGTGTATATATAGGCACCTATGTATTTAGCCTAAATGTATGTGTGTGTGTGTGTGTGTGTGTGCCTGTGTTTGTGTCTGTTCTGTTTACTGAATGCAATTTCATTCATTCATATAAATATTTACAGGTGAAAGAATATATCTAAATTTATTTTGCTTAAAGATGCAGTACTTTGATAAAAAAAAATTAAAAAAAATTATCTTATGTTTAATAATTCTGATCTGCATTTGAGTGATGGTAAAACATGAACACATAAAGATAGAATAAAATGTTTCTTTTTGTTTGGAAGCGGAAGCTTGGATCTTTATTTCGATACATAATATGTTCATATATGCATAGCAGAAAATATTCTAAAGGCCGTCAAATTAAGGCGGAAATAATCAAAAATGCTGGCAGTGGCTGGCAACCTGTTAAAAAAACTCTGGCGGGGAAATCCAGCTTTTGAGTTCAAGGTCCATCTTCATTTCTGTGACTAGTGTTGACCAAAGGAAATCACTTGCTGGAAATAATTTGCCTATTAAAACAAACAGCTGAACATCAGTTCATAAATAAGATATTGTTTAAATTGTCACTTCCTTGTGTTATTCATTTGAAACGAATGTAAAAATACTTGAAATAACTTAATGATATACTAAAAAGAACGAAGAAAAAAAAAGAAAGTAGTTTTCATCCAGCTTTATCTAAACAAAGACATGCTACAGAGATTTCAGACGAGTTCCATATGCTGAACACAAATCCACATACTAGCAACGACATTTAAACGCTAACATGGCTGGCTGTTCTTAAGCACTTTAACTCAAAAAAATGCAGAATGTACCTTCATTGGTCCATATCTCTGATTGGACATGGTCAGAGAAGAGGAGGAGGATTCCAGTGACTATTAGATCGGCAAGGCATGACACTAAACTGGGCATCTGTAAGGGAGAATAAAACAAGGGTTACTCAAGGGGAAGCACCATTTTAGGAGTTAATGAGTTTCATTCTGTGTAAACGGTCCACCTGCTTAGCAACCAGCTAGGCTGCGAAACAACAAAACAATTAGCCTTAGCTTTAATTTGGATAAAGGCAAACAAGACACCATGGAACTACATGCGCGACAGTTGGATATTTCCGTATACACAGCACTGAGAATCAACATCTCCACAAAGCGGTGTTCCCATGAATGATAACTGATTTGAACAGTTCTGCCGAAGTCTGGGAAGTTGTTTTGCAAGTCTATTCACATTCATTAATTGCTGAGGGCATTCTGGGCGATGACGTCAAATGAAAAAGGTCCGCTAGCTGAAATATGGCCTCGGGGAGCCTTGTATCAACAGACTGTAAACATTTTAAACAAATACTGTAACTGACAGGATACATCTGTCATACACACGGCTGGGATTTGCCTGGCAGGCATCGGTTTATAGCAAACGGATGCGTCTAAAACCTGAGGAAAAGCAAAGTAAATGCAGGAAACATCTTCACAATCCGAGAGCTGAAGTTACTAAACCTCCCAACAAGACTCAGGAGAGTTCATTAATTCATTAACGGCGGAAAAGTTTTGCCAAATTAAAGTGCTAAAATTAATTACTCAATCACAAGTCTGGCTCTTCCTCTTTATAACAAGGTTTCATGATATTTTAACGGAATATTAACTTTCTTCTAAAGTATTAATTATTAATGTTAATTTTAACATTTATTATTGCAATATTACAATCAAACGTTGAATCTATTAATATTATATATTGAAGCGAATATGAACAAATGATGAACTAAAGCTAAGATAAAGCTAAACCTGAACGTTCGAAGCAGTTGTAGTTTGAAAATTTCGCTCGATCGGTCAACATTCATATCGGTCGGTTAACGGTTAAACGGTTAAAATGAACATCCCTACATTGAACAAATGTTGATAACCTGATTTAGCATAAAATGTACTTGTTTATAGTATGTTTCTAGCATAGTTAGCATGTTGATAATAGGTTGTAGCATGTCCACAACATTATTGCTCATTGTTAAAGTTAGTTAATGCATTAATTAATGTTACTTAACTAGATCTTATTGTGTAAGTTACCGATTCTTGTTTTTCAATTATTGTTTATTAGAGTTTTTGTTTGTTAATCTGAAGCAAGTACAGTACTACAATTGGTTTCAAGGTAGGGTATCATCTTACAAACATATAAAATCTCATCTACGTAAAAATATCACACTGCAGTAATAAAATTCTTTAATAACAGACATATTACACATCACTAGGAAAAACAAACACACAATAAATAAGAATTCTTATTTGAAAGAACTGAAATAGAGTTACAGTGCGATAATTACTTTAAATGCTGTATGTTGTTTTTTTTTGTTGTTAAGAGCATCCCCTTCCACATTTAGCTTAACCGAACATACATTTGTAAACCAAACTGTCTGAACGACTCACACACACTAACATGTGAACTGTGGTCAGTTTGGACAAGCGATGTGCTAAAACAACTGTAATATTTGTGTAAAGAAAAGCATTTTTAAACTTACTCTACACAACAGTAACCCTTGGGTCGTTAAGCCCTAGGTTTTGTCCTTTCTCCTTGAGCATCTCGAGATTGAGGCACAGCTTGAGAAACGCTCAGGAGTTTGTCAACAATCCTGGCAGCTGTAACCCATAACTGAGCAGCCTGATTGTAGAAGATTGCGTAGTAGCAATCAAGAGACACATATAATTATCAATCCTCCACAGTAAATCCACAGAGGAAAAGTAAGTCTAAACCTACAGTGCAGATTTTTTTTTCCATATGGTTTAGCCATCATTATTATCTGACATCTCTTGGTAATTGGGAACATAGGAATTTTCCTCACTGCATCAAAAATGCCTGAAGTGTTTCACTTCTCGAAGCCACAGGCACGTCTGCTTGTACGCTACTTTAATGCAGGGCTGCACCAGTACGCTCACTATTAATAATTCCTTAAAAGTCTCATAACGTGAATTGTGCCTTTAATCTCACGGTGTCTGCACTCGATCCTGTGCACGTGTGTCTTACTGCGCCAAACCTGAGAGCAGCGCTGGTTATTTGACGTAGTTTGTTAGATCTGGATGTCCTCCATGTTCTCCATTCTCAAGAGACTGTCAAATTCAGCACAGGGGTGCAGCTTCTGCGCGTTATCATCAAACATTCGCTAGAGTCATGTGTTTTTCTGTTGGTATGATAAAAGCCATTGACCTAAAAGCCACTTAAAGGCTGTATGATGATTTATACTGGGGTTGGACAGTGTGAAGCGGTTGTTTCAGGGATACATTTTGGTCAGTAATAATGGTAACTTTATGTTGGTATTTGTAAACAATTGCGCAAATCGGGACAGTTTTGTATACTTCAAGCTAAACATACTGTTGATGCTTAACCTCTTAAGGCCCAAACAGTTTTTTACATGCATTTTTTAGGCTTATTGGAACATAATTAGAATAAAACCTAAGTATCAACTTTTGATAGACTTTTAGAGAAAAATGATGTCCACATATGTGGATTCATGGTCCGAATTTCCATAAAACACACTCAAGTCACCTTTGTGTAATAGAATGAAAAACTCTTTATTTTTGCCTTGAACACAGCAGTTTTTTCCCTGACAGTTTTAATGCATTAAAAACACATGCACTATTTTGAGAGTATTTTGACTATTAGAGAGTAAAACAACATTTTTGCCCATTTTGGACAGTGTTTGGGGCATTTGATATGCTGCAAAACAGTTGCAGAATGACACTTGCAGGAATAGTTCACCCACTATTGAAAATTCTGTCATTATTTATTCACCCTCAGGTAGTTCAAAATCTGTATGAATTTCTTTGTTCTGCCAAACACAAAGGAAGATATTTTAAAGAAAGGTAATAACCAGGCTGTTTTGGATCACCATTGACTTCTATAGTATTTTCTCCCCTGCTATTGAAGGCAATGGTGACCAAAACAGCCTGGTTACACAAACAAAAAACTACTTGAGGGTGATTAAATGATAACAGACTTTTTATTTTTTGTGAACAATTACATTAAAAGCAAGCCTTAAAAATGTCAATGTAAATTCCAAAAAAATACATTACTGTTAAGTACGTTCTTGTAATATATATCTTGCACAATACAAAAAAGATACACTAATTAAACCAAACCATTAAGTAACATTATCTGCCAATGCAATACTTGAAAAATAATAACAATAAGCTGAATAAATAAGCTTTCCATTGATACATGGTT
>JAUMHR010000059.1:1790921-1805427 GCA_032361145.1 Enteromius fasciolatus
TCCTAAGGTATAGTTCGGCGAACACACGTAGGAAAGGTATAACTGTAGTTAAGGTGTACCTTTAGAGTCTTCGTAGTGCGCTAAGAGACAACGTTATCGGAGAACGCAGCCCAGTGCAATATTGCCATTAAGTGTAGCAATAGGATATTTAGAAATATAGTAACCTACATTTCAGAAATTCAGGAAAACTCTAGGTAGGTAGACCTTCTGTAAACTGTTTTTTTTAAGTAAAACACAATTAAGTGCATTCAAAACATTAGCTACGCTAGTTGGTGCTCCCGTATAATCGGTCTGCCGAAACTCATCCAGTGAGAAACGTTCCGCGGTGCAAAAATAATATGATTAAAATGCGTTTAAAAAATTAACGTGTTAATTTTGTGTAATTAATTAATCTAAGTTAACACGTTAAAGTCTATATATATATATATATATATATATATAAGAAGAAATACAAATTCTATTATAATGTTTCTAGTATTAATAAATTGCATTCCAAATAATATAATAAAATATGTTTTGTTTTTTTTACCCCTGGGGTCGACAAACATGGATACGCGCTTTGATGCGTCTTCTCCTGATAATGCCGATAAGAACTTAAATTAATTTACACATTCAGTTTTAAATGTACAGATAAGAGAAATATATCAATCAAATCTGTAAAGGTTCTACTTTTATGTGTACCCACATATAATAACGCCACAATTTTGGGTGTCTATAAGATAAAGAAAATATATATATTACCCACACCTGGACAGGTGCTTTTACCTTTTCATTTGTGTCGTCTAACACATTTACTGACACACACACATGCACGTGTACACACACTGATCCAGTGCTCCAGACAGATGCTCCCCTCGCTGTGCAGAGTCAGATCATAAGACAGCAGCCCTTAGGGGGTTGTGACACTGAATAAGGTGTGTGAATACACAAACCTTTATCCATCGACATCCCAAGGATGCCCCTGCTGATCCCAGAATCAATATGGACGGCAAAGACGGAGCCAAGGTGCATTTTTCAATCTCTACGCTCTGAGTGTCAAGAAACAGCTTACAGCGCCCCGAGGAAAAATAACCTTAGAGCTGAACAAACTACTTCATCATGCCGTTGAAGCTGTCAGAGGTGAATGTTAATGTCTAATGCAGTATAATGCAACAGGAGAGATGACTGAAGAGCTCTGATTCTGCCATTGGCTCATGTACAGTATGTGTGTGAATCGTTGACATGCAAGAAAGTGATCTATCTGTAATATAGGTAACACTGTAAACGCCCGCTTATGAGTTATTCAGGGCTTTCGTTTATTATTAATGATCCAATCGATTTCTTCACGTACGTAAGGCCTGTGCTCAATCCCATAGGGAAGAAAAATCAAAAATGAAATCTCTTTAATATCTCAGTTTTTTTCTCATGGACAGAAAGGAGATTAATAACGAATAAAGAGAGTCCTTCATGCTTTCCTTCCTTCCTTCCTTGGTATGTCAATTCTGCAACGATCAGTGTTATTACAAATTGTGTGAATAATTATTTTTAATTTCTTTTAGTGTAACACTAAAAGAGCTGGTTAAGAAGCTAAAGATAAACAACAACAACAATAATATCATTCTATTTAATTGTTCTTTCTAATTTGTTTTGAGGGTTTTAACCAGCTATTAACAAGTCAATAACATAAAAAAAGTAATAGCATATTTTCACAATTCTTTGAAGTAGTAATAATTTCATGGTCTCTCTGGTAGAGGGGGGAAAGTTAGAAGGTGACGTTATTTGTGGAGAGGGATAATGGTTTTTGGCACAAATGTATTAAACTCGGCATTTAGGAGAAACAGCTCGAGAGCCAGACCCATCAGCAGTTACCAGTGTGTGTACATGAATGTGTGTCCATTTGCACGCTAGTGGCATCACCATCCTGATGACAGATAATGATGCGCAATATCACTTGTCTCTGAAATAATCAGAAGTCCAGCATCTCTGATGAAAAGGCCTGCAATGGGCCAATTACAGCCAACGAGAAGAGCATCTGTTCAGCAGAGCTGAGAGCACCACGCACATGAGAAGATCAGTGGCACACAATCATCACTAAACAATCATCACTGAACCTGATCTGGGATGATTACTGTAAATACATGAAAGAAAGATGCTGGATGAAATGTCAGAAGTGTACAAAGTAAAAGTGCTTATTTGTGAAAAATAGTCAAAGTACTACTTTTCATTGATGTGTATGAATTCATAAGATATGATTTATATAAAAATGTATGATTTTTGACAAAAAGAAGGGAAAAAAAAGCAAGGTCCACCCTTAACCTAACCATCAGAGAGTCAAAAGAACGTTGTACTCATATTTTAAAAATGTACAATGCTGAAATGCCATGAGATTGTATTGGCCTGTAAAGTAAAAGTAAAAAATAAAATAAAATGGAAAAAATGATCATTTATATATGTAAATATAAATATAAACAACAACTATAATAAATGGTTTCTTCATTTGGTCAGAAGATGTTTTTAACTATTTATTTCAATGGGTCAGATGTTCAGTTATTATTAGGACATCCAGCAGAAGTACCAATAAAATCACATGAATTCCTCTCGTTACACTTCAGATGCGGCACTGTGTATTCTAACAAAAGTGTTCTAGTGTTGAGCAAAAAAAGAGCAGCAGAATGTAGAAGTGTAAATGTTTGGCTGGTGTGTGGAGCAGATGGGGGCCGGCTGGGGTGGAGCGTGGAACGTTCACCAAAGATGGCTGAATACCCCTCTTTCTCCCTCTAATTTCCTTTACCATGCTAATGGCACTGCAATGCCGGTGCTATTGATTAATGTAAGTGCGGCTGGAGGATGAGAGGTTCTTTTGGCAGAAGCACAAAAGGCCATTAAACGCGGGGCAGCCGGGAGAGACGGGGAACACAGCGCATCGGACAGAGAGAGACAAATCAATAGCTGAACCAATCAAAGAAGAGAATCGTGGGGAAATAAGCACATGGTAAGAGAGACGATGATGACGGCTGGTCCTTCTGTGTAAGAATCAATGTGACGCTCGACAAGTACGAAAAACACAAAGCAGGTTTGAAGGGATCGTTCACACAAAAATGAAAATTCAGTCTTCATTTATTCTCCCTAATGTCTTTCTGTAATTTTTATTGTGTTTACAGTCATTTGACTTATTATCTTTATGGACATAACTTATTTTTACAATTCTTAACAATTTTAGAATTGTAAAAATTTAGTATTTCTTAACAATACACACACACACATCACCCTAACCCTATATAACTCTTAACTCTTTTTTTATGAAAACTTTCATACATAAAGGACACAGTAAATAGTTATCAGTAAAGACATATGTTACAAAAATATATTTCAAATAAATTATGTTGTTCTTAACATGCTATTTATGTATCTTGTAAAATGTATCATGGTTTACACAAAAATCCGAAGCAGAACAACTGTATTCAGCATTGATAATACCTAATATGTTTCATGTGGAAGACATCTTCATATTAGAATGATTTCAGAAAGATCATGTGACTCTGAAGACTAAAGTAATGTTGCTGAAAATTCAGCTTTGATCAAAGAAATAAATTACATTTTTACAAAATATCAAAATAGAAAACAGTTAATTTAAATTGTAATAATAATTCACAATATTATAATTTCATTGTATTCTAATCAAGTAAATGTATCCTTGCTAAACATAAGATACTAGCAGATAATAACAGCAATGCAAACAATACACTAATTCACACATATATTTAAGTAATATATCAATTGCATTTTACAGTACAATGTGTTCAAATTAATAAATCAAATAAATAAATAAATGCATCAAAAAAGAATTATATAAATAAACAAATAAATAAAATGTCACCAAGTGCAACTAACTATAAAATTAACTATTAACTATAATTTATTTCAATTAACTACAAAAAGTGACCGGTTCAGGTCGAGGTCTTCACTCAACACATTAAACAGCAATTCTTACAGCATTCGACAAATCTGTTGTTCACTATTTCAAATGAGAACTAAATAGCGGTTTGAAACAAATCAAGCAAAAGGAACACAGACGGTAACGTCATGAGCTCAGCGGAAGCCAATGTTTTTGTTGACATGAAGTAAACCTCAGTGCTAGAAGTGCTTGTGTGTCTTTGAGTGAGCATCATCGGCTTTATAAACCCTGAATTCTGATGAGATCCATAAATAAGAAAGGGAATGGAGGCTCTGGCCGACGGGACCGTGAGAATGGACAGGTCACGATAGTGTTCAAACAAAACGCCTCACAACAGCGTGACTGAGCATACTTTCATAACACTTACATATCTCAGTGTCTCCAAACACACACACTTTTTGTACATTTGACCTTTTTTTCCCCTCGGTATACAGCTGGTTGATTTGCTGTCTCTGCCTCTGTTCTGTTATTAACTGAGCCCTGAGCCGCTGTTAGCTACATCGAGGTGTTCTGGAAGCTCGTAGCGCCTCGCACACATACATATGCACACCCAAACGCACAAAACAAGCAAGCAGGCATCTGATTTCCCCCGGTTCACTGCTGTTTGATATCTGCAGCACGGACAGCCGTGGATGATATCATAACTGTGACTGCTAACTGACATCACACGCTAATGGCTAATGGGTCCTATGAAACACAGTCCAGTAGTCAATAAATCAGCATAAGTGCACTGTTACTTGAACCTGTCTCTCCATTAAAAAAAAAAAAAGAACAACAAAAGGAAAACTAAGGACACGGCAATTATTGTGCTACTCTTGTTGTACGCTGCGTATGCTTGCAGTTTCTTCATGAAATTAGATATTAAAAGAAAGATACATACTGTATGGGAAGATACATACTGTAAAAGGAGTGTTATTTGCATCTATACATACACACACACACACACACACGCACACTGAATATATACAGTATAATTCACTGCTATAATTAATATTTTATATAAATATTTAATATATAAATGTTACATTATATATATATATATATATATGCACACACACACATATAAATATATATATTCATACATACACAAACACAATGAGTATATACAGTAATATATTTTAAAAAATATATATTTTTTCTGGATACAAATAATTGTTGTCCGGCACTATTATGTATATATATGTGTATATGTGTGTGTGTGTGTGTGTGTGTGTGTGTGTGCATATATGTATACAGTCAAATGTTTGGAGTCATTAAGATATTTTGTAAAGATGTTTTGTAAAGATTGTTTAATATACATTTTTCTATTTTAATATACATTAACATCTAATTTATTCCTGTGATGCACCAATCTTCAGTGTCACTTGATTCTACTACTGCTGAAAACTGTTGTGCTGCTTAATAATTTTTTTATTTTTAAAACCATGAATGAATTAAACATGAAACATTGATCATTCTAATAATAAATCAGCATATTAGAATGATTTCTGAAGGATCATGTAACACTTTAGACACATTACTGTTGTAATGTTACATCCACACCAATAGGTGTCAGTAAAAAGATTTTAAAAATACAATAAAATAAATCTAACATTTTACATCTTTAAGGGGCCTCTGAAAATCCAGACATGAAATACCTGCTATATGGTAAATAATGTTTTTCCTGCCCAATATGGTTCTTTACACTTTGCATCTTTACACTTTCTTTATACTCTGTTTTGAATTGGCGCTATACAAAAACTAGTGTTCTAAAAACCAGACATCTACTAGCAGAGCCATGTAAACCAACAACATTAGATCAGAATGATCTTCAATGTGGACCAGACTTTACGTTGACAGTCAAAATCTTATGCTATCCTACTACACGATTTCAAGAAGAACCTTCTAAATCTCATTCAGATTCCATTATTCCTTTAAAACTGCTCCAATTTGGCATCGCACACTCCTTGTATAGCTTTAATCTGGTCCATCATTGTGATTACCCAAAGCAACAGTGAGCCAAACCCCTTATTAGATCTGCAGTCACATATCAGTCACCTGAAACTGGACAGAGCTTTGTGAAGCTTGGCCTCTAACACAGCACATTCATTCGGAGCAGCGACTCCCAGAAGCCCCCACTGGTCAAGAGCAGATTGTTTCTCATTTGGCTGAGTGGCACCACAGCGGCTTGTTAAAGCTTGAGTTTAAATACATCATTTCTGGGAATGAAAGGGGTGAAGAAGAAAAATGGCCCAGCGCACGTTTTTTTTCCTCCACACCCCCCAGCATCCTCTTTTTTTTCACACTCCTTGCTGCAGCTTTCCTGGACAAAAAACAGAGCGTGAAACATATGCAGTCATTTCACAGCTGTCTTGTGTCTTTTTCGCCGCTCTCATCTATTTCAATCCATCATTCGCATCTCTCTTCAGAATAACTTGCGATTAACAGGATTTCACCTGTTCTTTAAATGAATGTGCTAATGAAATGCATGCACAACCTTAATATTGCAACTTATATATATATATTATTTATATTATTTTAAATCCTGCAATTTATACATTAACCACTGGCAAAGCAGTCACTAAAGATTTAACATGGTCAAAGTTTTGCAGGTTATCATGAGTCTTTAGTTTCTGTTGGTAACTACAGCATTTATTATATATATATATGATTATTCAGTTAATCCAAAATGTACTTTTTAAATTAAATTAAATTAAATTAAATTAAATTAAATTAAATTAAATTAAATTAAATTAAAAATTCCTTTAGAGACAAACCTTTTGATTATTTTTTTTATATTAGTCTTCTCAAACCTAACAAATCTACCATTCATCTATTCATGTTTCGCTCAAACAGTGTGAATTATGTTGTGAATACCGATCCACCATGCCCAAGATCTGGCATTATTGGGATGAACATCATTCCGGCAGTACTTTTATCCAAAGAGAAAAAAAAAACCCATTGTGAATAATTTGCCATTTTGATCAAACAATTCATATAGAACATGCAAATAAACACTGCTATTTAAAAACAGCGGCCCTATTTATTGTTAGTGAATTTGGCACTCAAAGTCAAATATATTCCCACTTCAAATAACGTCTCATAATCTCTTCTTCACACCTTCAAGCGAATGGAAAGCTCCAAAGTTCATCACTCCGCGGGTGTGAATGTATGCATATCTATCTTATAATTACTCCACACTTCCGTTGCTCTTAAGAGTCGTCTGCTAAATGTCAGTGCTTTTAAAAGCTCCGCTGCACCATATGTCTCTTCAGCTCAGCTCCATCAATTACAACCGAGCAGAAACATTGATCCATTGAATTTCTCAGTCCACTCATTTATCTGAGCCGCTCAACGGAAATGACATTTCTACTTTATAATCATGTATATGTCGAAGTAAGGCCACACATTTTGCTTTTGACCAGGTTATTTCTAATGTTAGGTTTCAATAGTAAATCAAGGCTAAACTATTCCTTAAAGTACAGATTTAAGGTGTGTTTTTCTGATCTTGAAATATGCCTTTGATGCATCAAAAGGAAACTGAATCTAAAAATTCCAACCCTGCATGCAGTGGGTTACACTTTAGATATTCTACTAACTATATGTTATTTTGCAACTACGTGTCAACAAACACTTATTAGTCTACCTATACCTTAATGACTACTAGCTGACAAGTAGTTGCAAACTTAGTATAATTCCTAAAAATGGTTTATAAAAATAAATTGTTAGCAAAAAATGGTTTGTCCATTCATTGTTGTTTTGGACCCCATTGAATTACATTATATGTATGAAGACATTCTTCAAAAACACCTTCTTTTGTGTTCCACAGAAGAAAGTCTTACAAGTTTGGAACAAATTGAAGGTAATAAATGATGGCAGATTTTTGGGGTAAACTGTCTTCTTAAATTAATGAAAATTTCCAGTAAGTATTTGTAAAAGATTGCATTGTTGCGAATAAATCTAAAATAAGTCTTAATTCAGTAGATTCGCTGTGTTCTTTTAATGCATGATTTCCAAACAGATGGCTGACAGCTGTAAAAAAAAGAAAAGAAAAATAAAATAAAATTCTAAGTCCTAATTACCAGAATATATGTATATACTTTTCCATGCTTCTCATACTTTTGCATACATGTCGATACTGTACTTTGAATTTGTGCCTATCCAACAACCCATCGATCTTTCTGCTCATTCCTACATGACGAAAGGCCTCTAACAGTTCTGTCAAAATGTATTTTTGTGTTAGAATTGTAAATCTGCTCAGAGTAGTGAGAACACATTTCTGGTTAGACAGTTCTGGCAGCAGAAATCTGAGGTATTAAAATCTGAGCCATGCTTGCATACTCGCACCTCAATCCAACTGGAAATGATGTTATTGATATTAAAAAAGCAAATATTAAACATGTCCAGTTCTTAAACCCAGGGGCACCGTCGGCTGGCCGCGAGAGCTTGATTGTTTCCATGCCACATTGTGCCGTCTGATCCCAGCCAGCTTTGAGGCATCCATCGTTCAGCGAGGACTGTTCCAGCTGCCATCCCCTCATTCCTCAGCAGAATGAATGGCTTCCCTACACCTCGCTCCCCGTGCCGAGCTGGCTCTTTCATCTCTCTGAAGCCCTCTTGCCGTGATACACTACGTGAGTGCACATGTGAGGCGCAGCTGAAACGCGGCCCTGCCGAAGACTGATGAGCTTTCCACCTTGTCGTGATGGAGCTCAATATGGTCTTTGCTGCAAGCTGATATGAGCTCGTGTTCAGGCTGATATGGTTTGTTTCAGGGGAGTAGTGGTCTCAGAGAACTCAAATAGGATTCGTGTGACACTGAGTAATAGTTGTTTTGGAAATTTAGTTGGATTCTTCGTAAGGAGGGATGAGATGCGCTCTGTAGTGAAGTATGGCATCATGGCTTCAGCTACATAACATTGGTGTTTGCTCGTAGATTGACAACTTTCAGTTTAGCTGAAACATATTCACAAAACCGGTTGCGTGTTGGCCTATTAAGTTAACGTTAGGAAGAAATTAACATCATCGCAAACAATTTTCTTAATTGACACTGTATCACAATGTTGAACAAGTCTAGTAACGCAAGCAGAAATTTTCCAATCATTAGTCCATTTAAACCTCTCTCAACAACCCAGAATCCAATCAACAACCAGCAGATAGAACCGAGTCTCCATCCATTTTTCTTCTTTGTCAATAATTTGTTGTTACGCTGATGTATATACTGTAACAATACTGAAAAAAAGAGATTTGTTACTAGTAGTGTTGTCAAACGTTCTGACTAAAATGTACAAAATATTAACATTTGAGCGCTGTTGAGCAGATTGCTGATTGGCCATTTTGTTCACATGCTCAACAGATATGACTGTGATTGACTGATAGATGCAGCTTTCCAACCCAGTCTCACAGCAATTCGTACATATTTTATGAGGTGGCTAATTCATATGAATTCAGTTGCCAATGAATTGCCAATTCGTATGAATTTGTACGAATGACCTACACCTAAACCCGCCCCTTAACCAACCCGTCACCGCGGTTTAGAGTGAGGTTGTATGAAATTAGCACAAATTTTGCACCTCGTACGAATATGTACGAATTGGTCGCGAGACTGTGTTGAGCTTTGAAATGCTCCCTTGTTTTTCTGTGCAGCGATGATTATTGATGATTACTGTCAGGAATATTATTGTTTTATGTTTTTAATTTGCTAGTTCAATTTCATCACAACTATAATGTTCCATTTTCCTAATAGTTATAGTGTTGCCAAAAATATTGACTTTTTTGATATATATATCAGTAGCTATCCAAAGATTCAAATTAAACATATACACAAAACTGGAATATTGTATACGCGAATAAAGCAGTTTCCATCCAACAAATCAAAGAGAACAAAATCTTCACTTCCTGGTAAACTGTGGCACTAAATATCACTGAGAATATAGGAGAACCACTGAATATATATCGTGACTTTCATAAATTACATATTAATTAATTATTAATTACTTATTAATTAATACATTACTTGCTTCAGAACGAGCAAACGAAACCCAATTAACACAGTCATTGCTTTCAGTGGACTTTGCTCAGGCTTTTCAGAATGACCACAACAAGAAGTTATCCCGTCTGACATCGCAAAACAATGCGCATGGAGGAATTCATTTCGTAAATGTGTTTTCCATCGTAGTTTATGCACATTTTTTCTTATTGGATAAAAGGTTTATACAACGTGCGTAATTGGAAATTCTAGTATCATGGCAAAACAACTCTATACTGCATTCGTCCAGAGCATGTAGTCTAATTTCAAAATTCCCAAACAGATTTGAAGTATTTCTGAAACACTTAATATTCTTAGTGCCAGGCAGTAACTAGATTATAGAGTGAGGTGTGCTCATCTACTTAAAGAGCTTAATAGAAAAAAGCATGACACAACATCTACTTTCAGCCTTGATATGTAAGAGGAATAAATTCAATAATCCCAAGAGGCGTCTTAAGAAATCTTCTCTTACTGACTGGTGCTTTCATCCAGTAGTATGGCAACCTATTGTATATAAGCTGAGACTATGGGATATAAATCACCTGTTTTCAACTGTCCAAAACTCTGATTGACGTCTTGGTGAGCAAATCAGTTTCCAAAGAAAATGTCTAGTCTCATTCTGTAGAGCTGAGGGACACAATTGGATTCATGTGGAGAGCTAACAATGGAACCAAATCACAGCAGCCCACTTTGACCCCTGTATTCTTGTACAAAATGAGACGTGGTTGAAACACTATTCTAAACACTGTAGAAAATACTAATATCGTTGGTTACCAGAATGTGCTATGCTTTGTGCAATAGACGGATGGATTTATCCTAACTGGGATGATTGAAAAACAAAAACCAAAAGATAGCTTGTTAGTTGACCAATAAGACTATGCTGTTTGGACAGCTTTGCCAAAAAATACATAGCTAGTTGGGTTTATGAAAATGCTCTCATTAATAGTTTGAGGCCACATAGCATATGCACTTTATAAACTGTAAATCTCAAGGATGGCTAGAAGGTGCTCCACACTTACGTGCTGCCACTGGTCTCGGATGAGCGGCCGGTAACGCAGGAAGTACTTCAGAGGGAAGGTCTCCACATCTGGCCATGTACTGGGACTGTTCCAGGTCACCTCTAGTCTTCGTGCATTGTTGACTACAGGTTTGGCCACCACCTTCTCAGGGGGGTCAGGTTTCACTGTTGGAACGAACAGACCTCGATTTAAGCTCATGACTAATCTGAGGTATCATATTCAAAGGAATAAATTCCCCCAAATTAATTCTGTCATCAGAATTTCATTGTGGAAAACAAATGAAGAAAAGTCCTCAAAAGTCTATATCCACACACGACCATGTTCAAATGGGTGACATCAAATACGTCTAAGTATATTTCAAATATTCACATGTATGTCATAACAGAATGTTTTTAGTATGTTTGCAAAAATACGCAAAAATAAATAAACAAATAATGATAATATATATATATATATATACACTAGTTCTTGAACAACTGCTTAGTATAGCTTAAAGACTACAGAATAATAATAGGATAATAATAATAATAATAATAATAGGACAATTTATCATAATCACAGTACAGTGCATTAAGACAATTGTTTATATTTATTTATTTATGTTTGTTACATATTCATTCGTTTGCATACAAATTTAGAACAAAAATATGACAATTTGATTAAGAAACATGATCAAAATCCATTTTGCTGACATTTACCAATTACATTTTTGCATGGAAAAACATTTTTTTTTTGGGATTGGAAAGACTTCTGGGTTATCTTTAAGGTATTTTGTCTTTTTAAGCATGAAACTTGTATGCACTATATGGAATAGAGCAGCTTGAACATTTTCTTAAATTTCTCATTTCGTTTTTCTCAGAAAAAAAAAAAAAAAGTAAGCCATACAGGTTTAGTAATGATGTCATGATAGTCACGAGAGATTTTATGTAAACTATTCCTCTACCATAGCTAGGAAGTGTGAAGTTGCTAATGGTATACGAATTGTGACAAGGCACAGTTTTAGTGGCTACGCAGAAAGAATCGCTCCTGACAAATGCCACTAGTGGAAGACTATAATGGGAAAAGAAATGAATGATGAATAGTGCTGAGATTCCTCTTTATGATCCACTGCTCATCCCTCTGAGCAGAAAATCAGTTTGACATAACACACACGTCTCCTAAAGAAGCCACACTGTGACATTTCTCGAGATGTGTTTTGAGCAGCGGCGTCTCCTGAATATTAGGAAAGCCTTTTGGAGCTAAGGTTTATGGGAAATAAGCAGAGAGCAACAGAGTGGCCTTTCTCTTCTTCTGGAGCTGCGGTGTCCAAGGATCATTCTGTTTGCGCTGCGGTTTTTAGCTTCACTCGCACACAAACACATGCACACGAGGACAAAGAGATGTTTCTGAGCCCCGGTCCCTTTACTATTCATAGCAGACAAATAGTGGCTTCAGGATTTATAGCTCAGGCCTTGACCTGGCTTGAGCGAAACACTCTTTACGACTTTCAAACACTGTTGATGTTGTTTAGATGTCGGCTATTCGGATGCTAATTTTTATGTCTGGGCATGCTGAGAGGAAGGGCTAAAAAAAAAAAGAAAGAAATAATAAAAACAAAATTACCTAATCGGTACTTGGGCTTTATTTATCAAAGAAATATCAAAACATCCTGTAGACAAGATAAATTACTCACTTTAAAAGCAAACTATACATCACTGGAATTTTTTTTTTATTTTGTTTGAAGCATAAACCTCTCTAAATTGGTTAGATTTCTGCTTAAATCAAGAGGGAAAAAGAGCTAAGAAAAATAAGTGTCATGAATTACAGTATTTTTTAATAGTGCTTGACAAATGATTAATTGCGATTACTTGCATTCAAACTAAAAGTTTTTCTTCGCATAATATATGTTTGTGTATTGTGTATATTTGTTATGCATATAGAAATGAGCACATATAGTATATATTTAGAGATTTGTTTACATGCCTCTATTTTTATTACAAGTAAATATATTTAAATATATATACACACACATAAACATACCATCTTTTTTCTAACATATATACATGCATGCATGTGTATTTATGCAGTATATACATAATAAATATAAACAATGCACATAAACATATTATGTAAACAAAAACTTTCATGCATGCAATTAATCATTTGACAACACTGACGTTTAATAAAAACTAAAAAACAGATATTTTGCGGTTTAGTAAAAAATAATATGATATACTAATAAATAGATAAATAAATAAATATAATTTAATTTATTTAGTTCCCATGTATTTTGAAGTTGTGGCCAAAATATAATAGTCTGCATGTTTTTGTTCCATTACAAGGCAATTTACGTCTTTGATGTACTTTCATCGATATGTTCTCTACTTGTCACTGAAATATATGCTAATCATAAATTGCTTTTTTGCAAATGAAATCAAATAGCTGTTACATATGAAATGCATTTTAAAAGGAATCCATTTCCCATAAAATATAAAATCAGAGGGGAAATATTTTCGTTGTCAGTCAAGTGATCCAGACTGCATAAGCAGTTTTTATTACTATCAAGCACACATGTAGCCATGCATGTAAGCATTCTATTTAGCTGCCACAAGCCACTTCAACAACACCGCCATCATCAACCAGACGGTATATTGGATAAATTTTCTTCACTTCTGTTTGTCAGCATGGATTTTGTTCTTTTAAAAACAAAAAAAAAAACAGGAGATGATTGTAAGTTGCAAGAGTTGTCTGGCAAATATGAGCTAGATGTTTTTGCAAGGTCTATCTACTCAACCCCAGGATATCATACAAGGTTGATAACAAATAGGAATTTCTAAATGACTCTGAAAGCTTTGTTTTGCTTTTTTCAAGCAATTCAGTGTGATCAGATCAAAATAACTCGTAAATGATATTCTGTGATTGCAATAAAGCCATATATATATTAATTATTGCAGTATGTTTTACAAGAAAATGCTTACAAAATTAATGCTGTCAAATGATTAATCAGAATGAATTGCATCCAAAATAAAAGAAATTGTTTAGATAATATATGGCTGTGCTCTGTATATATTTATTATGTACAAATAAATACACACATACAAAATATATTTAAAAAAATATTTACTTGTATATTGATATTAGTCTTTTCAAACGATTGATCGCGATTAATCACATCCAAAATAAATGTTTTTCTTTACATAATATGTGTTTATACTGTGTTTATTTATTATGTTTATATTAAAACACACGTACAGTATATATTTAGAAAGTATTTACATGTAAATGCATTTATCTATTTTCTTATACAGTATTTGATATTATATCTAAATATATTTTATATAAACATTACATATTTTCATTAAATACATACATGCATGTGTTTGTATTTATATATATATATATATATATATATATATATACACAGTATATACAAATATATTATGTAAAGAAAAACATTTATTTTTGACGCGATTAATCGCTTGACAGCACTTCTATATATATATATACACTATATTACCAAAAGTATTCGCTCACCTGCCTTTACTCATTCTATGAACTGAAGTGCCA
>JAUMHR010000059.1:1814581-1841867 GCA_032361145.1 Enteromius fasciolatus
GATTAGCACACCTGATTCTGATCATTTGAATGGGTGAGCGAAAACTTTTGGTAATATAGTGTATATATATATATATAATTCTCATGATTGTTTAATGCAAAAGTTATCAGTTACATCATCTGCAAAGTGTGGATTGAGTGATTTAGCATGTATGATTGCCTTTGCCCAGTACATGCATGCAAAAAAATAAGCATGAGACTGGCCCCCACGCCCCCCACAAAAATGCCCCAACATCTGTGATTTCAAAATGGTCAGCAAGACCTCACTTTAGGTTGCCATACTCATTCAGAGTGCGGTCATCTCACACGCAGGGCTAGCAAATGATACCTTCTAAACTCCTGGTACAAAAAGAGAAACTTCAGAATTCTGTTTGTAATGAAAGCTGATAATTGCAGAAGTCAATGAAGAGGTGCAATTTAGCTGTCAGACCAAGTACACTTACCAGTGAAAAAATAGTCCTTCTCAGCCTTCCGGAGTCCTGGTTTTCTATATTGATGCAATTTAAATGTAACATACGAAAACATTTGCCTTTGACCTTAACTGCTTATTCTTTAACCCCACTTTAAATCTGAATCCTACACGTCACTCAAGGCGCTAAAAACATCATGTGCGATTCGGACCCCAGAGGCATCAGGTAAACTCATTTAATACTTTCAACAATTCCAGCTGGTCATACAAAATACAAAAGATAAGGCTCCCCTGCGTTGCCGGCTGTCTGCTCCCTAATCTGAGGCCATTAAAAGGCCAGCACAATGAAAGACGCGGTTTCAGGGGTCAGTTGACAAACGTCAAGCCGCCAGGCCACATGAAAGGCGAGTAAGCGAATCCCAGGCGACCACCACTATCATCACTAACTGCTGATCTGTCAAAGCTGGGTCGGAGCCCCCCTCCATGACTCGTCTGGAATGTAGACTATGTGCTTGGCAATTGGAAGCAGCGCAGGGAGGGGAGCTGGGGTCAAGTTGCATGGACGGCCTCTATCTGCAGAAAAAGTGGAGACCGGTTGCAAGAAACACCTAATGTTGTCTGATGAAGCTGACAAGTGGTTCTTAATCTGGAAGCTTGCTATGTGTGTCTGAAAGCTTGTACAGCCATAATTATTTAATTTGAATACAATGCATTAAAACAAGTCATGTGGCTGCAATATACAACACCTGATCTGTGAAATAAATATGACATAGGCAAGATTTGAAATGCATTTTGATTCACTGGGACCTTGTTTAGTTATAAGTTCATTTTTATAGAAATGATTAATAATATTATTTGCACATAATATTACTGTACTATTACAGTGTTATACATCTATTATTACCACATATGTTGAAACTATAATCTGTAACAGTGAGAAAATGTGCAATTAAATAACAGTTTACAGTTATACAACATCAAGCCGCAGAGCCACATAATGATATGGTACATATATAGTTGATTTCTTTCCCAAATTGCACTGACTGCTCTAAAATATGAAAGATAAATAAATTATAATCTTAATTCAAGTAATAAAGAATAAAGGAATACTACTGTAAGGTTAACCCTGCCCCCTTTAAATGTAAAAACAAATATTAACAGTTGAAAACATTCATGAAATTAAATGTAATCGGTTACATTACTTTAATAAAGTATGCCAAATAGTTACACTACTTATTAAATAAAATAGGGTCATCTGTAGTCTATTACATTTTTAAAGTCATCCCTACATTGCTCTTTAACAAAGACAACCTTTTAACTGCTATATTTCCCCAATTTTATATGTTTTAAGATTTTAAAGATGTGATCTCTTTTCTCTACAAAATATATATTTTTTTATTATTTGGTCACCCCAAATTGTGCTTTTATGATTGCATATTGTCTAGAAGACCAGGGTTTGGAGGGGAAGGGTCTTCAAACAGGCAAAACCATCATCATAAATTAGTCACAGTGCTTGTCCTGTGCAGAAAGTGCCTGGCTGGCATCTTTTCAAGGAGCAGCTTTGCTCCGTCTGTGCATGCATGCAAATTCATCTTGTGCCTTGGATCCTAATCGAAAGTCCAATATAAAAAAAGCCCCATAAATCCTTGACAGAGGTGCATGAATTGGAGCGAGGGTGATTCTGGCCTATAGAAGACCGTTGCCATAGACCAGCTAAATGAATTGTGCTCTCACGAGCGCCAATAAATCATCAATCTCCTCTTGAGTATGTAGTGTATCATGGATGTACAGAAACTGAGCGCTAGCTAGAGTCTGTCCAGTCCACCCTTTCATGAACGGAAAGGTACCACTTTAAATGCGCTGTGTTTTTTCAGTAAAACATTTCTCCTCTTGACCATATGTTTCAACAAACTGTAGAGACAGACTGAGCTGAGCAAATGGGACAGCCAGTCAGTGGTCTTTAGCAAAATTTCAAAGCGCTGCACGAGTGAAATCCAACGCAGTATTGCGACAATAAACCTAAGGGTAATACACTGTGCAGCCTTAACAGTCCACAGCGTTAACAATCCGTTTAACAGTGAAGGCTGTAGAAAAAACGTTTTTAAACGCCTGGTTTCAATGGCTTTGACAGGGTAGGTGCTGTTGTTTACACTCAACGTGTGTCCGATCAGGGTGGTCTAGTAGCATAAACTAGCTCTCGACAGCTTCAGATCACTAGATTTATAACATTTTCTTACCTACGAAAATAATTTAGCATGACATGTTCCCATCCCTTTAAAGACTAAATGTCGTAATTAAGCAATAAAGTTTCTACGGGTTAAATGTATAACAACAAGCAATTCATTTAATATGCATTCCCCCTAGCTTTTTAAACAGGTTGCTATAATTGTCTCTTGTCAACAGCTGAGCTGTGTGATGCCGCTACAACCTTTCCAGACCAATCAAAGCATTCCCAGAAATCCACATCACATTTGGGTCTATGTTATCACCAGTCGTTCCTTTTAGGCCTCTGTGACCAATCTAGCTAGTATAAGATTATATTCACTTCATTAAATATACTCCTTAATTCTCTGAGGTGAATTTCAAAGGTAGCAACACAAGTTGCACATATGCAGTGACTAGAGCAGAGACCATCTGTAGAGGGGCGGAATACATGAATAATACTCCGAGACTCTAAACCTCAAGGCAGTAATTTTATATTGAAACCATTAGCGTGCGGTGGAAAAAATAGCAGTTCTGTTTCCACAGGCACTCTCCTGCACTGTCCCTTAACCAGCCGATTATCTTCAAGACAAAGCGATGTTTGAGAGATTTTGAGGATGTAAAAAGTTCTAGTCTCTCTTGAGGGAATTCCTTGGTTCTGTGACCTGGCTCTAGAGTGAATCCTGTCTTGGGATTTAGGAATACTTCACAGTGTAGTATTGGAAAACGGACACAAGTCTGAGTTGACAAAGTATCTTGTCAAACAAAACACAAAAACATTTTTCACCCACTGAATTTTACTAGTCAACATTTTAAACCTAAACAGCTGTAATCATGGTTTACAGCCTTCTGGGTATACACTATTCGAAGGCCTGCTTCTGAAGGCACCTTTAATACAGAGTTAACCTCCAAGGAACCAAGACTTTAATTAGCTGGATCAGGTGTGTTTAATTAGGATTAGTGCAAAACTCTGCTGGAAGGTGGACTGAACAGTCCTGCTTAAATGGACTGCTGCGTAACTTTCTTTCTTCAATAGAATACAAACTGGGAAATTATGGACAATATACTGACAGCTAGGTGGGTCCATAAAATTACCCATATAAGTGAAAAATATGATAGTTTGTGTCAGGCACAGACAAAAAAGTAAGATAAAGCATTGACATCCACTTGAGGTTTACTTATGTGACAATCAATAAATCAGTTGATCCAATATTTTCAGAGAAGTGGTCTGAATGATTTGTTCATGAGCCAGACAGGTTCTCGAGAACAACTCACTGACTTGATCCAGTTACATAGTAAATAGCCAAGTAAATGGGAAGACTCTTTGTGAATATTTTTGTTTTGTTTTCATCATATAAAGCTTTCATATGATATTTTACACTTGCATGAAAATAAGCTTGTATGAAAAGTTATCCTGTTATAGCACACATGAGTTATTTGAACTATTCTTTGTGATATTTATGGTGATTTTGTTTTCTTAAACTTGAAGGTTTGCATCCCCTGAGATCCATAGAACTAGACCGGTAAATCTTTTTGTCTCTTCCACCCATTCAGTCACAAAGTTGAAATGAAATCACAAAGAACACAATGCTTCAGACAAATATCTGATGGGAACAGGGAGGGGGGTAAGTCATCTGGGGGAGTTAGCCTCTGAAGTGGGCCATCATGAGGGGCTAATTTGACAGAAATGCAGGGAGGAAGACTGATGACTGCTGAGCATGTGGTTGAAAAACAAAGAGGGAAGGGCTGATGAATGAAGGAGGGGTGGGAGAGGTAAATGGACTGCGCTTGTAGACAACAGCATGGACAAAGTAAAGCCTGAACTGTGTTTGGGTGGTCCTAGAGCAACTGTGGACACCCATGAGAAAAGTCTCTTTTTGGGAACTTTTCTTTGCTCTACCTAAACAATACCCTAAAAAAAAAAAAGCCAAAGAAATTGTTTCTTACTGTATATGTGAATGTCTGTGTGTCTATATTTTGTTCAGTCATTATCATGCATGCCTTACTGGGAAACAAGAGAGTCTGTATTCAGAATAGATGTGCCTTGACAGGGGTGTTATTAATTGAGAACACTGGGCAATGTGTTTGCCTTTAGATTCATTTATTAGCAAGTCAAATGCCAAACTTTGATGTCTCTGTGTCAAAAAAAGTATTGCATATTATGCGAAAGCATGAAAGTTAACACTAATGAGAAGCTCTAACATTCTCCATGTGGTGTAAAGGGCCTCTTTCACACTAGAGTCAATGGTGCAATTCTAGAAATATTACATATGCATTTAACAATTTCCCATTTCATTTAGCTTACACCAGTATACTGTATTATCATTGGTGTTCCAGCTTGTTCAATCTTGTTTTCAGATGTTTTGGCTGATTTTTTTAATCTACCTAGGTCAGCTCCTAACCTGGCCAAGTTATTATTCAATTGGTTTTGCTAAACGGCATGTCAAGCAATAGACAAACTCTAAAACCATCAGAACAGACCAGGCTAACCAGTCAACCTGGCTGGGGGAGTGAAGACCTTTTTTATTTTTTTAAATCAGGGAGTAGCCCACAGACCATATCATCTCCAATTTCTCAGAACTCTCCAATTAGTCAAGGATTAAGTAGCGGTGAGGATGGACAGGCCTCAATGAAATATCAAGCTGTTCAACAATCCAATATTCCCTCTAAATCCCCCAGAATAGCGCTTCAGTTTTTTTTTTTATGAATGTCTGTGAACAGCTGGGAAGTTTGGTCCCGTCTACAGTAGGGTGTGTGATGGTGGACGGCCGCTCTAATATTCTACAGAGAGGCAGGGGATAAATGGTGTTCATTGTGTGGATGGAGCTCCCTGTCATTCCACAGTCATGCTAATGGCTCTAATCTGACAGTGGGCTCTGGTAGTCGGCTCTTTGCTCCTTGCCTTTTCCTGACGTCCCCCTCTCTCCTCCACCTCCAGCCCCTTCACATTCCTGTCCTCCGTGTCATCCGCAAGGAACGGGCGGTATTACATGCCTGTTTGTTCCCTTTGTCATACAGCCTTCCCAGCTATTAGGGTTCGAGTTAGGAGGGGCGGCGGTTGGGGGGTTAAAGACTGAGAAAAGCGGGTGTTGCGAGGGGGAGGATGGTGGGTTTCTGCCTGAGACCACTAAGCTCAAACGCTGGCCCACATTCACTCTACCCCTGCTGATCACCATTGTTTCTGATCAGTCAGGAATTTGCTAATGCAAAGCCCTCTTTGACTAAAAAAAAAAAAAAAAAAAAGAGGAAGACAGTTCAAGATTTAAGCTGAGGACTGGTGGTGGAAGTGCAGACCGTTGAGTTTGATCCACTGAAAATGACATCAGAGATTTTGCGTTGACTCACTCTGGGTTTAGGGTGATGAACCTGCAGATTTCTAGCCACCTAGGTCTTCAGTAGACACCTGCAGATGTGTACAGTGTGACCGCTGCCACCTTATTATGCAAGCAGCCTGAGCAATTGAGCTGAAAATTGGTACGCCAAGACAATCTAAAGCCATGTGGGTCGAGCAGGGATGAGAGTGAATCAGCTTAAAATACTAAGGTAATCTACTCTGACAGGCCCAAACGCAATTGGAATTTAACACCACATGGGTGCTTCGGGAGCCCATGGGTATGGGGGATTGTTTTCATCCTGTTGTGGTCCATCAGTCGGCTAGATAATGGAGAAGGTTGCTAAGATGTATCTTCAGTGAGGTGAGGCGAAGTAATGGCCTCTAATATGCGTACCAAAAAAAGCCCAATAACACGTTGGTATTTGTAGACGGCTCAGTTCCTGTCTGGCAAATTTAATCCTGGCACAAAGTTGGTCTCAGGACTTAGCACTCGGTGTTTAATTAGTAACTGTTAAAGTTTAAAGTTTAAACCGAGGATTAGAAGTCCTAGTGAGAGGATTAGTCCAAAATACCAGTCTGGGTTTCGGAGAATAGATCCAAGGCTTTAAATGCATGGCAGAGTATATCTCGATGTGGAAAACGAAAGCCAGAAAGGTGTAATTTCAGGCAATCAGTTCTTACGGATGTTGGCAAGTGCAGACATCACGGTTGCATTTATCAGGCAGATTCCTGACACAAGCATTGCCTGACAGCTTCATTTATCAATCTGTTAGATGAACACTGCTCCCCAAAGGTGGAAGGCCTTGATTTCACCTAGAATTTTAATAGGCCTGACTGCTCTAGGGCCTTTGACCTGTGGGATAAAGATTCTATTACTACAAGGGCAACCCTAGAGTTGTTCGCCTAAGAAAAATGGCTTCAACCGAAACGCTTGCCAGATGAAAAGTAATACAAGGGTTAAAAAATGGGTGGAAATAGTTCTAATGGGGGCAGCAGGAGCACAGAGTGCTCTCTAATTTCAGTCTAATTTTCTTTGAGTGGAAAATGACAGGTTAAGTTGAATGGTTCCCCTTAATATTTACCGTTTCTCCTGACATTTTCCTCCGCGGTGTTCTTGTGAAAATATCAGGCAGATTAACATTTCTGATGGGTAAGCCAAGAATCCCTGCAGGAATCGCATTGGGGACTTAATTTCTACACCGCAACGACAGCATAAACGATCCCTCTGCTTATAATTAGATATCAGGACTCTGTTGTAACTTTGGAACACGCTAGGGCCAAGTGAAAATTAGTCACAGTTCAACAGATGTCTGTAATTTCTGTAAAAAGGATATGAAGTTAAGTAAAGGTTTTCAAGCCAGCTTCAAACCCAACGTAAACATTCTCTCCCACAAAGGCCCAAAAGTGGAGGAAGCTGTGCTTAGTCTACATTCCCGATCGCAGAGAACTCCGGGGTTCGTCCCAAATGACAAATCACACACTTAGCCGGGAGACAGTGGCCATTTGGGAATGTGTTGCTCAGGGTTGCTCTGGGTGCTCCAGACATAAGAAAGAAGGAATTCCATTGATTCAATGGACCATGAATGGACTTCAGACCCCCACCACAGCCTCCTTGCACCCAAACTTCCCTTTGAGCTAAACACTCTTTCTTCCATGCACCTCGTCCCTTGTCCCTGTTTTTGCAGGAAAATTGCATTTTGTAAGACTGATTAAAAAGGAAATGCCTCTAAGGAATGGCCGTGCGCTGACATAACCACAGAAATGATTGAAAACGTTATGAAACCGTGATTTCGGAGGGGGCTAAAAACGTTGTTTGAATGTTTGCATGCGAGGGCAAAGAAAGCAGTCACCCAGCAGTGACGTTCATACTGTAAGCTGAACATAAAATGTAGGGAACATGCTTGTGCCATTTTGAATCTATCTTCAAGACATGTTATCCTCACAAATACAAGCATTCTTATCCTGATGAGTCCAAGAGGTTGTCGGAAATCTTAAGAAAGAAAGGATGTTTTAGAAAAGTCCAAATGGTTGGACACAATTACTTGTGTAGCATTAGTTTCTATATGTCATTGTGAATGCTATAGATTAAGAACAATACTGAATCCGTTTCATTTGGCAATATGGAAACTTGAAGTCAAACAGATGTATACAAGCACAGTCACTGGCATTTAATGCTTCAACCAACAGCTCATTATCTGTATACATGCTCCAACACATTTCACTAAACACACTGCAGGTTGCCTCACCCTGCACAAAGCTCAGGACTGTCTGGATCAGCAAGGCAGCATGCGATTTGGACAAAATATGCAATTCTCATTAGGCTCTGGAGTTATGGGCCAGCCAGACCCACAGTCCTCTGTCTCAATTAATGGCAGCAATGTCCGCAATGAGAACAAATCACCTGAGCTCTCCAGACTCCATCTCCAGAGAGTCAGACAGATTCACTCGCAGACATCTGGTCCATTTACAAATTGGAAAATGCAATTTAAGGAACGGGGGGAAAAATAAAAATAACATCAAGAAAGAATTCTGCACAGACTGAAGATTCGGCAAGAATCAAACCGAATTCCTCTTTTGCAATTTTGTGCGTCTGACCCATAATTAATACAGCTTACCAGAAGCAAGAGAGGAAGACAGTAGGACACAATCTGTAAGATACAAGCTTATTATTTTTAGCTAAATTTTGCTTTTTTTTTAATAAATGCTGCACCGCTGCTTCAATTAGCCTTTGCCCATGTAACAAACCTTTTTTTTTTTTTTTTTTTTCTCCAAAGAGCTGTCTTTAATCTGAGAGTAAATAAAAACAGCCTTCACATAAAGCTGGACCATAACGTTTTAAATTAATCATGCTCTGGAGAGAAGGCTAAACCATCTGTAACATCATTATTTAAGCTTTATAGATTTTCACAATACTGTATTTGCCAATGTAATTTTCGTTCACCCACATGTCATTTCAAATCTAAATGAATATTTTGTTTATACTGTAGAACAGAGAAAGAATATACTTTAAAAGCAATTTGCCTCTGAACAAAACAATAAATAAATGAAATATATAAATAAATAAAACTGGGCCCCACTGACATTCACTACACAAACAGATACGGGAGATGATAAATAAATCAAATCATGAATGAATGAATGAATGAATGAATGACACATACATTTTTCAATGTATTTTCTCTTTTGTTCCACAGTTCCCAGAAAAAAAAGAAAGTCACATTGGAACGAATATTATGGAAAATAAATTAAAGATTTGGGCAGAATATTTATTTTGGGGTTTGCAATCAAAATTGACAAATGCTTTAATTACATTTAAAAAGCACCACAAAAATGCTTTTAAAATGTTAGTATGCCTTTATATTATTGATAAAATGAACACCAAACTATTGCACCTCCCATTATTTCTTTTTAAATACACTCACTACAACTGCTACAATTTCTAGTTATGTTGCCTTCAGGCTATGTACATTAGTTCATTGATCTTTATTGGTCTTCTGCGGTTCATAAAAGGTCAGACTAACAAAAACAGAGCTGTTTTTCCAGTCCTAAGATGTTGATTCTTGAACTAAACATCTAGAAAAACAGCTTCAGAGAGGTGGAACACCTCAGAAAAACAGTCTATTATTTGTTTATTCACAAGATCACAAAAAAGAGAAAAAGGAAAGGCTTGCTTCCGTTCCAGTGTTGTTGTGTCTCTGAACGGATTGGGTCTTGTGGGGGGATTACGTTGCTCCCCATAATGACTGTGTGTAATAATTAATGGGATTAGAAGATTACATAGTGGTTCTTCCAATCTGCGCCCAGGGCCGTACCGCCTGCACTATCTCTGCACTTATCTGATGGCATGATCTCAGCGCTGTGTGCCCATGTGTTACAGCGACGTCTTATTCTGGGCAACAGGCGCCGGTCTTCAGATACAAGGAACTCTGACAGACGGAAAATTAGGGATAAACGATTCAGCAGAAATCATTGCTCCTGTTTGTATAACCTTAACATATTTTTTTAGCATGATGTCTTACTGGAAAAACACATGGTGTCAATGTAAGCGGTAATGACACATCATATGGTAAAAGATCACTGGTTTTGGGGCAGATTGTGTTTTATTAATGCAGCAGCTAATATGATACAAGGGATTCCATACATCTGATGCAAAGGAAAGGAAGCCTATGATAACTAGCAACTAGGACACATTCAATATGAGTAATATGAGTTGATTGGATGTTCAGAGTTTAATATGAGTTAAGCTTTATCGACAGTACTTGTGGTATAAAGTCAATTAGCAGAGATAATTGAAGCACTTGACCCTTTAATTTAAAATGTGAATTATTTGAGCTGTGAACTTCTACAATGTCTAAATTGTCAGTTTTAGCAGTCTGAACTTCAAGCTATTCATCAGCGACTGTGTTTATGTTTTTTTATGTTCATAACAAGAGTTTGTGTGTGTGTGTGTGTGTGTGTTTTCTTAAAAAGCGCAAATTTGTATATATTGTAGTAAATTCTATGCATGACTGTACTTGTTTACTTAAGAAATTAATACCATTATTCAGCAAGTTTGCATTCAACTGATGACAGTAACAGTAATTTCAGTACATATAATAATCAGAATTGTTCAGAATTTAGCAGGAAATCAAGAATGAGTTCTGAAGGGTCATGTAACACTACAGAACTAAAGAGTAATTATGCTGCTTTGATCACAGGAATAAATTACATTTTGAAATATATTGCATAATTGTGATTTGTAAATATTATCTTTTAACTCTATTTTTGACCACATAATGTAAATGCACCCTTGATGAGAAAAAAAGAGACTTTTTTCATAAACATGTAACAAATCGCATTCCAAATGCATACAATAACTCATAATTTCCCATAGCTTGGAACACTGAAAGAAACACTTCTGCTATTAGTGATGTTTTTAATTAAAGCAGAGAGCTCTCAAATGTAAACTTAGGTTAAAAAATAAAATACAGCCATGAAAAAGCCAGTTTGTCATAGTGGTGTGCGCTAGCATGCTAATAGGCAGAGAAAGGGAAGAAAAAGTCTGTCTGAAAGCACTAAATGTAGCCGGACATCTCTTAAATGAATGGGGCACAAAGGGGATTACCTCACCACATTTCTTCTGTTACTTTTCCACACACATAAAAGCAACTCCTCAATGTGTGTTACTATTCTAATTTCGGCCAGGGAATGGAGGGAGGGTGAAAGAGGAATCAAAAGGCGCCGCTCTGGTTTGTGGATAGCGATGGAATGTGACAATGCTAATTATTGCGTGCAAAGCTACACAAACCACAATTCCACCTGATAATGGAAGACTTTTTCCTTTTCCCTGTCTTCAGTGTGAAAAGCACTCCCACATTCCTTTCGTTTGCCTTTTTTCTTTGTTTGTAAAGCAAAGTATTGTTTAAGCATTGTCAAATATACAAAAAATAGGTTTACAATGTTGGTCATTATGGCAGCTTAGCCCAATCATACATTATAAAAAATAAAAACAAAACAGTAAAAATATATACTTGATTTGTATTAAAATTACATTTTATGGTTGAGTACACAAGCTACAGTGGATTCAATTTCATTCTCTCCTGTTTTTCTCTCAAAAGTTGATGTTTGTTAAAAAATACACCTGCTTTATAGAAATTGAGATTTCTATTTATTTATTTATTATATTATTGCACTGTTTCTTCACAATATGCACTGTTAAATAATAAACAACTAATTAAACAAGCTAAAAAGAGAGATATAAGCAAAATTATATATTTTTTTATGTTTTGGAAGTGAAAAAATATATATATATAATCCATTTGCTGAAGAAATCACCATTTTAGCTTGCTTTTACAATTATTTGATATGATTTCTGTTCCACAGAAAACGCACCAGAGCGGTTTGTGCAATGTACCAGGTGCGCTACCAAGCAAGTTTACTACATTAAAAAATAACATACATATGGAGCTGTATCTGTGATGCAAACATCATAATGTATTAGTCTGAAAATTGTGTGCTAAGAGCATTAAATTAAGTCTTTGTTAATCAATAATCTACCCCTATAATCATGGCATGTGTGAAAAAAAGGATAACAATGCTTGGTGTCTTACTGTCACTAGTGGGCCTTTCAGCAAAAAACGGATGTGAAATGCATGTATAGGTACATTTTTGGAGTATGCAGGTTGCCTGTTTTTCCAATTAGACTGGGTTTGATACTAAGCAAAAGAAACGGCAAGAGAAAGGGTGACCAAAATAATCCTCTGAAAGAAACAACGTTTTTTTTTGAAGACTCCGCAGTTGGAATGTACAGAAAGATTCAGTGAGAAAGCTGAAAGAGCCATGTCAATGGGGCCATATTTTCAAAGAGCAGCGAGCAGAAAGAAAATGAGGTACAAGAACAGAAGGAGATGATCACCAACATGTTGGAGAACCTCTACATGAAGCGTCCTGATCTGTTGGGATGGAGTCATGAATGCTGTCCCGCAGAGCTGGATTTATTCACTCACAGCTCTTCCATGCTGTGGCTCCTCTGGTTGCTCTTCTTTTCGTCTGACACTAAAAGACAGCCACTGACTGAAGGCTTTTAGCACACATCACCATGCCTTTGTAGAGCTTAATCAAAGGACATGAATGTGCTCTACTGCAAGGAATCACCATTATTTGTCCAAGCATTGGGTCTGTAAGGGCATACAGGTTTTGCCATATAGATGGATACGATGACCACAAATGTTCTGTGGAGCTTCAGAGATCTTCATGTAGAAAATAAAAAGATTTATGTAAAAAAAAAAATAGTTCACAAGAAAATGAAATACTCTGGCATTATTCATTCAAGCAAATGTCATTCTAAATCATATGTGATAATAGACCACAAAACCAGTCTATAGTCGCTGGGATATAGTTGTGGCAGCAGCCAAAAATACACTGCATGGGTAAAAATTATTAAGTAACGATCATGTTCCCTGAAGATATTTTATAAATTTCCTACCATAAATATATTAAAACATAATTTTTTATTAGTAATATGCATTGCTAAGAACTTAATTTGGACAACTTTAAAGGTGATTTTCTCAGTATTTAAATTTTTTTCACCCTCAGATTTCAAATTTTCAAATGGTTGTAAATATTAATACTAAATATTGTCCTATTATAACAAACCATATATCAGTGGAAAGCTTATTTCAGCTTATATATACTGTATATATATATATATATATATATATATATATATATATATTTACATGAATGAATGATCTAACTTAAAATAAAATAATATAAAGTGTAATACAAAATACAATTGGTGAACCATTCCTTTAGTTTCCCCTGATCATTGTAGCCACAGATGGCTGATTTTGTATGCTAAGCACAGAAAAGCCATGCTTCAGTTTTACACAGACTTATTTAATTAAAAAGGCCTGTGTCCTCATGTGACCTAACTGTATTCAACACAACAAATACTTTGGTTTGCCAATTGGCGTTGCTAAGAGATTCGAGTTCCCTTGTTATTATACTAATTAAGTCATCTCGGGTTTAAATTAAAACTTAAATTAAGGTCTTAAATTGATCAATGATAAAATACAACTTAAACCTTTGGGACTTTATGAGTCATCTTTCATGCAGATGTTGCAATCTACTACTATCTTTCATCTAAAAAAATACTTCCATATTCTGGGTTATTGCTGTGAGTGGGGTAACATTAGATCTTGAAAATGGAGAAGAAAAAAGCTCCTTATGAAATATTCATCACTCATGCATTTGCCTCATGATATACACTGTATGCTTTCCACATGTGTATGCACATTTTTCTAAACACACTAGTAAAGGCTTTAAAGATATATACAGTCTTGTTTAAAACAAAATTGCATTAACAGAGCAGCAAAACATCAACACATATTATTATCACATTATTTTTGGAAAATATAATAAATTCATAAATTAAGGTTCATTTATAAGCATAAAATCTATTTTTCTGAGACATATTATGTAAAAACTACATACAATATTTTGCTATGTCTTCTATAACATTAGATATTCTTAAGCTATAATAAAATCACTTGTGCAACATCAAATATCAAGACTTATTTTTAAAGAATATAACAAAAAAGAACTGAAAAATACAAACGTTTTCTAAATTGTCATATATATATATATATATATATGCATACATTTATACAAATATCAAAAATCATAATCGTGTGTGGAAGTCTGTCCAAAGGTCAAAGGGAGGTTGTGAGCTTATCCTTTTAGCTCGGCACTGCCAACACAACAGTTTCATGTTTATAGACAATTACGTGATTCAGCAGTGAAGAATTATTGAAATCGCAATTCTGCTTTATTGCCATCGAGCTGCTACTTAACCCCGGGAAACATTCCTTGATAGATGACACTGTCACTCCGGACGAACAGCATTTGCTAAACAGCAAGTACCAAGGTCACTAACCAACAAATGTTTGCATGTGTGTGTGTGTGTGCTTTGTGTTTTGCATGATGATGTCATCAGCATGATCAATACTTGAATGGTTCCTCACTCCTCCATTGTCAAGGGTCTATTGCCATTTCCCTAATCACAGACATTATGAGCACAACGAACAATTTCCCCATTAAAGCCCCATCAAGGATCTATTGAGAAAACAATCTGACCACATAATCATCACTCCTCTGCTAGATCACTGCCAAACCTTAATGAGAACCAGAATATACCCAATAGTAAGGGGTTACATCTGAATAAACATTAGTCTGAGCAATAGGATTTGTAATTAGGTTAAACTGAGAAATATTTGCTTATTTAATGGCCATGTGTTTTTGAATTAGATATAATTAGTATGTCAGTGCTTCCCAGAGAACTGATTTACACATCAAAAGCCATTTAATCGTAAGAGTGGTACAACCAGATAACCTCTCCTCAATTTATCTTAAAAGTGCAGAGCTCCAATGGAAACCGCATCTAAACAAATGCATTTATGGCTTTCTTCTTTGCAACGTATGTGTTGTAGGAAAAATAAAGGAATAGTATTAACTCATCCTAAACAGAGATAAAAAAGGACTATTCCATGCAACATTTTGTCAACATTTTTTTTGACAGCGGATTGTAAAGAATGAAAAAAGCATCACATTTAAAGTATAAGGGTGAGTAAATAATGAGTTACTGTACAGTACGCTCTATTCCTAGTTCTCGATACAACACAAAAGTTCACGTATTACAGTATATTACTTAAACTGCCAATTTGAGCAACATTTAAACTCTTTCATATTCAGTGCCTAGCAATTCAATCTTTAGAATCGTTTGCTTCTAAGCTAACTATGCAAAACCCTCTTTTTAGACTAGAAACTTTAAAATGAAGTAAACCTATAAGAGTTAATCCAAAATACAAGTAAATTAGGATCAAACCAAGAGCAGTCGAACAGATAAAATCTCAATGAACTTCCAGTCCATTTGACTTTCTAAATTGTCACCAACTGCTGAAAACACTGCATTGATAGGTCGATCTGACCAATTACACTGTCCATCAATATGAACATTTGTTGCACATTAAGTTCTCATGCATTCAAAAGCAATGCTTATTTTGTGCATTTTTATGCAGTAAAATAAGTAAACTAAACTGGCCTATGCTTACACTAACAGGATTTTACAGTATATTTGATCATTTGGGTAAACAAAGACTCTATTTCAAGGTCTTTGCCTCATAATTGTATTCGTAATGAACTTTCACATAATGAATATTCATTCATTGCTTCACACTCTAGGATTGTCTTCTGGCTACAAGGCCACTAATTGAATTGCTCATGTGCAGAGGACAGTTGACTGCTCTTCCGTTTTTTTCTCCTCCACATAATTATGTTCTCGGCTGCCAATCAAACCTGCCAGTCCTGTTTGTTTAGACTGAGCCAATTTGTATCTCATGTAACCTCACAGATCTAATTTACAGTTAGCTGTATGAATATACAACCAAAATTTGGAGTAATTAAAAGCACACACACACACACACACAGCACTCACTCAACTGTTAGTGGCCTGCGTGTGCTTTACTTGCACACTGAAGTTTAGCACACAGTCATGCATTGATGGATTTATTGATGGCAATTAATCAAATGTCCTTCTGAGTCACCAGTGAATATCACAGAGCACAGTGTGCTTGTGCTGGAGGTATAAAATCAATACGACAAGAGAAAATTTACCCTCGTAAAGGAAGTTTTCCAAAATGTATATATTTACTGGTATATATATTACTAGTATATTATTGAAATTAGAGTTATGTTATGGAGGTATAAAAATATATATATGCATATATATATATATATATATATATATATTGAAGTGTTATGCAAACTTAAAATTGACTTTATAAACTGACTACATGCATGCACTGCAATAACAAAACAAAACTAAATAATTAACAATTAAAATAAAATTAAATTAAAAAAAAATTAATACATTTAATAAAATCTCTTTATTAAGCAATTTCTTAATTTAATAACTCAAAAATCAGTAAATAAAACAACAACAATAAACATTTCAAAAAAGTTAATTTTTTTTAGTTATTTTTTAGTTTATTTCTGTCTACAAGAAAAATTCTTTTTCTTTTTTATATTACTGTAAAGTGTTTGCTAATTAATGAATCAATTTACTTGTTTGATTTTGTTTGAAATGATTTTTATTTTAAAAAAGTATATAGCTTAAAGGTATACTCTACCCTAAAACGAAAATGAACTAAGCTTTTACAGGTTTGGAATGACATGGGGGTAAGTGATGAATGACAAAATTTTCATTTTGAGGTGGAGTATCTCTGTAACAAAGTGCCCTTAATATAACAATTAAAATAGTTTAACTTTTCTGCTCCGAAAGAAAGAAGTCTTGCTGTTGTATGGTGGTGGATTTCCACACATGCTTAGTGGATATGGCGTGGTTTCAGATAGATCACTTACACGTTGGCTCAGTCATGCGCTGCTCTGCGTTTATCATCTTTCATCCAGACCTGATTTGACTTCCATGCTGGTTTATGAGGTTGGATCACATGGAGCCAGACAGATGCAGGAAACGTCTAACTACTTATTACTGCTTGTTCGGAGCTGCATACTGGTGTTTAGCATGAAAAATAACAAGCTGAAGACATTTAACTACAGAGTGGGACGTTGGGGTAATTCTCTCAAAAGTTGAAGAGGGTGCCTCTACTTTGAACTCTGCGTTTTAAGAGCTCCGGACAATTCTGAGCCCTCATTTTGGGCATCAAGTAGAAGCAGCTCATAAAAATTGCCTATCTTGCATTAAAGCTTTCCGTAAGCATATAAATTGAGCTTGTGTACGTCTGTGTGTCAGAAGAGAGGGAACTCTAACCTCATGCCGTTACTGTACACAAATTAGAGACAAATTCTTTCCTCATTTTGCAAACCTCTACCAAGAACTTCATTGGAAATCCAACTCCAACAAAGTAACCCAGACCTGTTAGGTCAAACCACAGAATGTGCAAATCTAGCTGTAAGGCATGGAAGTCTTGACATTGGAAAATGGCAACCACTGGGACAAACATCAAACTCTTCCTTCACTTAAAATGCTGCACAGATGCATACTGTATACACAATGCCATTCCAAAGCCAAAGACCATCTTCAACCTAAATGGAACCTCCAATTAACGTGTGCTCTGCATTAACAAGAACAGTGAATGTTCAAAACACATGCGTTCATATACAGTAAGTCCACCATTCAGTAAACAAGAATAACTCATGCTAAGAAATCAAACGTTAAGTGCAGAAACAACCAAACCAATCAGAGCCAACACAGCTTATGTTAATAGTCATTCTATGGCATGTAGTGTAATTTTTGTAATTGACCAGGGTTTTAATAATTCACACTATGAGGCCAGTGCCGCTCTCATTACACAGAGGTGAAGGACCTCTAGGGGGAGCAGCGTTAGACTGTACAACATTATTTATACACTTGGCTAAGATCCTAATCATAATGAACAGCATTTATTTTTCATCTCTAAATGAAGGCCCCTTTTATCAGAATGAAAATAATGCCCTCAAAACCCAAACGGCATGTGAATTGCTAGAGAGTGTAGTTATCGCTAGGTTATCACTACTACAATGGCCTTTGGAACTGGCATAAATCCATATTTAGGGTTTGCAGAGATTATATTTGTTGAACAGTTTAGTATTCAGCACATGATTAATCTTTTGTGCGTGAATGAGGTGTTGTATAGCGAATCGCCAGAGTGTGACGCTATGTTCCATTATTCCATCTCTGATGAGGTGCTGAGACGAGACGAGAGAGATTCCCAGAGGAAATACTCTGAAATCATTTTTCCTTTTGGAAACGCAATAACGCTAAGATCCTTAGCTGCCACACCTGTACTGTTTTTTTGGTGGGCAGCTCTAGTAATTGAATTATTCATCATTTGATCCAGCCGTTCTCCATATTCAGTTAAAGTGAAAGCCATTTTGGTACTTGTCTTTTGAAACCTCTGAACATTAGGGAATCTAGGGGTGGTATATGGCTAAATAAACCAAATGTATTAACGTTTTAACTGACCAGTGGTATTTTGTGGTGTTTGCGTCCAACAACTGACTAATAGCATCTGAACAAACTGACACCATAACAGGAAAATATATACTGTATTATTATTGTTTATGGCCGATTGTTCACTGAGGCATTTGATAGGATCTTAAAGATTTCAGTTGAAAAAGAAAAAGCTTTGCAGAGAAAACAGTTTGCACAGCTTGCTTTTATCTAGTTGAACTTCAAAAGAATTTCAAGAGTGTTTCACAGCGTGGGAGTTGTTAGACCTTCCACATCTTATTATCAAACTTACTCCTCACACGCTTTACAGCTGTTTAATACCCGATTTGAGGAGAGGGCACACCCAAGGCATGTGCCATACTGCAGGGAACGGGAAATGAGTGTTGGCACTTGCATCTTGCTCAGAGTGAGTTGTTTCCTCTGTAGAGGCCGCATTCTGTTGTCAATTTAGATGCAAGCAGGTGGTGTGTATTCAGGCTCTTTCTGAAATTCTTAATTAATCAGAGCAAAAATGTTGACAAGCGGCAGTCTCAAAGAGCCTATGATCGAGGTATAGAGGCGGCTGAATAATGAAAGGGCTTTTGAGTTACAGTATTTGGCTTCAGGTTCTGTTGGGTGTGAGAAAGGTTATCTCATGCCCATTTGCATGCCTGAATAAACTTCAGTTCCAAGAAATTGTATAATGGCCTTTCTCAACCAAGAAACAAATAACATTTTAGAGAATGCAAATATACAGTTTGAGGCCTTTAAGTAGTTTGGGTGTTTGGTAGGTTAGTTTAGGTTGGGTAGATAGAGGGGTTGGTGCATAGAGTGTGATGGCTGATAAGGAGATGGCTGACTTAGGTTAGATTGGTGGGTTATAAAAAGATGGAGTGGGAGGGACCTAGAGTCAATATAGGTGGGTGGCTGAGTAGGGAATATAGGTAGGTGGGTGACTGCATTGCTGGAGTTGAGTGTGTGTTGTAGGGTAGGTAGATGGGTGGCTAGGTGGGCTGGGGATTGGATTAGGTTAGTCTTTTTAGGGATGACAGGTGGGTGAATGAATGAATGCTCATTTTCGGATGAACTATCCCTTTAATATGGGTGAATGGGCATGCATCCCTGTTAGCATAGTATTTAGAGTAGACTAGGTAGGTAGATCTTTTGGTAGACATTAATTTAGGTTAGGTAGATCTGTGTATGGGTTGTGAAGTTTGACTTATAGATATAGATATAGATATATATAACCTATCAATAAGGTTGTCTATGGATTGCTCACTGTCGAGTTTGTAAGGGTCTGTTTTCTAGCTGTAAAACTATTGTGAAAAACGGCAAACACATTTAGATTGATCTTGCTGGTATGTGCATGTTCTCATGGCCTTTATTCATTAATGTCATTCATTAAAATAAAAAGAAAGCTTTGCTTTTCCCTGCCATGAATGAGCTATAGAATGTGTATTTACATTTCCTGGATGTTCAGCTGTGACAGGTGCCTAAGGTACAGTATCTGAAGATTCCACTACATATAAACACACACACACATACATGCATAACCCCAACCTGAGTATGTTTGCATGCATGTGTGTGGGCTGTCTTTTGAGGTTAAGCCTTCACAGATAAACAGCTTCAGCAGGTTTTCAGCGTGATGGGCTTACTCGACATGGGACACACTCCGTGCTGACGGTGGATGGAAAAAAGCGAGCGCCCACCACTTAGGATTCCAATCGAGCCAAGATCAATAGCGATGTGTTATTCCGCAATAAAACAGGCTCATCGGAAAGAAGCCGCTCTTGTGTTTTGTCATGTTTGATTTATTTCATCTTGCCGGAGTACTTCTGCGTGGGTTCTGAGAGGCCGAGTTTTTCTCGTTTGTTTGGAGAGAGTGAGGGTATAAGTCCAACGGCTCCCAGTGTTTCTCTGTTAAGATTACGCAGACCCTCTTAAAGCAGTTGCTAATCCGACATGGTTCATCTTGGTGGCACACGAGGTGCGTTATATAATATTTAAAGCTCAGCTACTTTTTCGAGCCAGTCCTGAAAATGTTCTGATGGGTTGAGTGGATGCAGATGTTTTGGTGGAGGGTTTGCAGATGGTTGTCAAATTCTTTTTGTCGCACTTTTGCGACATATTATTCTATAAAGCTTTCTGCCGCAATTCCCCAGTACAATCAAAAGTCTGATTAAAAACATAGATTCTGAATTGTTAAGGTATATAGAAATCTCCAGATGCCACGGCCATGTTTGGTCTATATTGACATTGTCTACTTCAGCTATAAATAACAGCGCTATTATGTTACTAGGGAATAAGGTTATGCCCGAGGAAATGAACCACAAAAAAATGTAAATTACTTATTGATTTTCTTGCTTTTCAGACTCGCATCCATCTTAGCTTTGAAAATATGTTTGACAGTAACCATATTCGAGCTGAAAAACATAGAAAAGATTTGCAAGAAATTACCGATGGTCTGGAATGGATAAGTATTTAGCAATGTGCTCTTTTCCCCATTTCTTCCTGCATCTGTCTTTCTCTTTGAGAACACGCAGACAGTGTGGAAAGAATGGGGAATATTTGACAGGAGAGGAAATCCTGAAGAAAGCTTGTAAATTACAGCTAAAGTAAATAATTTCAGCAATCTTTCCTCCCAAAGGATGAGACAAGCTGCTAAACGGCATAAATCTGCTGCAGAGGACTTCAGCAAGTCATGTCTCTATAATTCTCTTTCCTTTTTCTCTTACACCTCCGCAGCATAATGGATCAGCAAGAAAAATTTAAGCTGAAAATCTGATAATACATACACATGTGATATCAAATATCTGTCTTCTCTATTTGTGAATTTATATATTTTAGTAAATATATCCGATATCTCAACACCAATTCGTAAAAGGTGGAAAATAAGTGCTAATTTATACAAATTCATATGAAGTCACTCGTTTGGATTTGGTACGATTTGTCTAAATTGGGTAGGTTTTGGGGCGGGTTAGGCATAGGTCATTCATACAAATTCAAAAGAATTGGCAACTCGAAAAATACGTACGATTTAGCCAAGGTTGTACGAATTAGCCACCGTAAAAAATATGTAAGAATTGCTGTAAGACTTGGCTGGATATCTATACATTTTACAATTTGATAACCACTGATAATAATGAAAGTATTAGGTCAACGTAATAAACAGTTTCAGAGAAAGTTCTGCAGAGAGAATTGGAGCTAAGCAAAACCTTTAAAACAAAAGTAAATCTTTGCTTTTTATTCTTGTCTGGGTTTGTCTCACAGAGCTTTCCTCTCCAGCTCTGATGTAATTACTGTATTCTACATTTGGCCGACCTGTTCTCCACAATCCCAGAGGATCCCAATGGTAAACAAAATATCAATCACAGACAATAAAGCCGGCAGGGGAAGGAGCTCAGCCTTAACAAAACACAAACAAGAACTAGAGCCGTCTCTCATAGAAATTAACCAAAAAAATGGCTTGACCAAAGCAATGATCAAAAGTGACCAGCACATGGCAATTCAGACTTTTTTAATAGGGCGTGTAGCTGAAAGAAATGTTCATTTCCCGTCCCATGGGGGCAAGAGCAAAACCAGGTTTCATGTTGTGTTAATGACACAGAATTAAAAAAAAAAAAAACTGTGCATGGCATTACTTTAGGTGAGCCAAGCATTTGATTTTCACTTTGATGAAATGCATTAATTGTGACAGCATGATTCCATCGTCTATACTGTATATAGTATGATTTATATCAAGCACATATTGTTTTGAAACTATAACTATATTAACACCACATAAATGGACTGGGCATTCTGATTGGCTGTCATTGTTTTTACCTTTCTTCAGCTTTAGTTGTGTATTTGTGTAATATGCTTAAACTGTATGAAAATATCCTCTTTACAGATTGGAAAGACATGAGGACAAGAAGTGAGGTAAAGAGTGAAGTAAAAAATAAAAAATAAAACTATAGCGAGTACTTTAAAGTTTTTCTTTGTGACTGCTTGCAGTAAGGTAATGAATGTTTAATTGTTACAGCATCATGTGCACTCAAGTAAAGCGGTGTTGACCTCGACATATGTCTTCTCTCCAACCTCCTCCCTGACAACCACCGCAAAGCAGCCCAACACCAGCCTGCTATCTCTGACAATGGCTCCGCTTGCTTCCCCATGCATACTTTGTGGTCCTGCCTGAACCCTCAGCATTGCTTACTGTAGACCCAGCACTTTGTCCTGCAGGAAAGCAGCTCTTTCCCAGAGCAGACAAAACATGCCACTTTAATGGCTTTTTCTTGTTTCTCACAGCTAAATGGAGACAGACCACAAAGCAGCAGAACAGCCATAGCATTGAAAAGGATGGGGCAAGTTTTGAACTTTACAAGAGGTAACTTGCTGGGGAATATGCTTTTCTCATGTCCCTATGAACATTCTTTTCAGTCTGGCATTACTTTCGGTGTGATTTTATGCTTTCGTTGTATGACACTTCAGGCTAATGTTGTCTCTTTTTTTTCTTTTTTTAGAGGTAAGCATTATTAGTAAATTTTCTTTGCTTACGCATCATATTTCCTGCCAACCAATAATGATACAGAGGGCCGTATTAATCTTACTGAGTGTTTCAAGACAGCGTTATGAAAGTTTGATAGATGAGGTCATTATATATTCCAAAATCATGTGGTTGTAAGCTCACAGTGATTAAAAAAAAGTTAGAATCTATGACACTATGCAATATAACTTTAAGATAACACAGGAACATTTAAGCAGTTTAGTTGTGAATGGAGTTTTCACTAATATTACTGCCACTATTTGCAGGGCAGGAATACGCACTGGGTTATATACAGTGGGTATGGAAAGCTGCATCTCTGGAGCTCAGCCATAGTGATCTTTGGGTTCTTCTTTACCTCTCTCACCAAGGCTTTTTCCCCCCAGCAGCTCAGTTTAGCTGGACGGCCAGCTCTAGGAAGGGTCCTGCTCATCCCAAACGTTTTCCATTTAAGGATTATGGAGGCCACTGTAATTTTATTTTTTTGTAACCTTGTCCAGATCTGTGCCTTGCCACAATTCTGTCTCAGTTCTTCAGGCAGTTCCTTTGACCTCATGATTCTCATTTGCTCTGTCATGCATTGTGAGCTGTAAGGTCTTATATAGACAGGTGTGTGGCTTTCCTAATCAAGTCCGATCAGTATAATCAAACACAGCTGGACTCAAATGAAGGTGTAGAACCATCTTAAGGACCTGAGTTAAATATATGAGTGTCACAGCAAAGGGTCCATGTGCACTTAGGACCATGTGATATTTCAGTTTTTCTTCTTTTAATAAATCTGCAAAAATGTCAACAATTCTGTGTTTTTCTTTCAATATGGGGTGCTTGGTCTACATTAATGAGGAAAACAATGCATGATTTTAGCAAACAGCTGCAATATAACAAAGAGTGAAACATTTAATGGGGTCTGAATACTTTCTGTACCCACAGTATGTGCATGAGCCTTCCCCCCACACAAATACTGTATTCCTTGATGATTTCAACAAAATACAGGCTTTTTACCATATGTAATTTTGTCCCTCCACAATCAACGGCAAACTGGATAAAACCACTGGATTTACACAAATCAATTTACACAATTTTAACATAAACAAGGACGTTTCGCTATTTGCCAGTAATAGGCCTAACAAGGATGAACCCAGGGGCCTTTTGCAAACTTGATTAGGTCCAGACTATTCAGAGTCGTGGAGCGATAGTTAACGTAAATTTGCCTGAGAAGTTGAGCCATAGTGTGGGTGAAATAAGTTTGAGTCCAGTTTGCCAAACTCCTCTTCGCTCTTCACAGAATTTCTTCAAATTTGCTGATTCCACATTAAAACCAGAAATGCACGGACATTGAGAACATAGTTGGTATGTACTGTATACACCAGAAGCATTAGGATTTCACTGGGATACAATCTAGCGCAATACTGAAGAATGAAGTTGTTCACTGCAACTGGATCCTGCTTTCTTGAATCATCCGTGGGCACAAACAAACCCATCATAATTATCAAGGAAACCATAACTTATTTCCTACGGTTTGTCTGTGAAAGTTGACCTACAAGCTGTTTTGGTTATGACAGACCACTAAAGACTGTTTAGAGGGACTACAGGAATCCTTCTAAATGGCCAGAGCCAATTCTTCCCCTCTAATTCCTGACAAGCGTTCCTCTCACAGAAAGGCAGAGTGTTTGACGTACTTGCGGAGGGGCCTCTCCCTGTCTGTGGGATTGGGACCATGCCATTCTCATTCAGGCACTTAGCTGCAGAACTTATCTTGTTAGCTGAGCCGGCTTGCCCATGACCCAGCCGCCATGAGAGAGATACTGTGGCCGTTAGGCTAAGCTCACAATCGGTTTTATGAGCAGCAAAGTCCAACAATGAAATAACATTCACACCTTCGCTTGGTTAAAATTCTAAAGCGGGACCATCTGCTAAACTGTGCTGAGTTTTTTAACTTTTTCTGCTTCATTGACACACAGTAACACACTGACGTAGAGGATAAAGTATGTGGTTAGGAAATCTAATCATAAGAGGTCACAGGAGATGCATTTAGGATGTTACTACCAGGTGTAAATGGCAATCTGTCTCGGCTGATTGCTTGTGTTTAGATCACCTGGAACAGATGTTAATTCCAGAAGTAAACAAAGGAGACGCGTATAGGATTAATGTCTTGAAGGGATGTAAATTCTGTCATCATTTACTCACCATCGCATCTTTTCAAAAGTGTGTGAAAGGGATTGGTGCTATCCCTATGGAATGGCTGTCCCTGTTCCTTTAATTTGCTCTATATTTTATCTTACGAGAAACAGTCGAGATATTAAAGACATTTAGTTTGCAGAGAAAGAATTAAAGAAACACAGTGGAAATTTGCAGTAGTTTTGTGCAAGAAAATCGGCATGCTCTTTGAAACCATGCATTATTAAAGCATGTAAACTGAATTTCCTTTAGAGGAATTAAACCATTTTTAGCAATCATGTGATCTCGCTTACATTTCTTCCGAGTTATTTTCAGGAGCCGTGGAAGCATGCAGAGGCGGGTGATGAAGCACATTCCTCATCATGTTCTCATAAGAGGACTCATCTCCACTTTTCCCCTCTTCATTCGTCTAATTTGATTAGTCAATGAAATTGCTGTCAGGCGGCATTATGGGTAGCATCTTGTCACATAATATTGATTACGGTGCTTTGCAGCGTAGCGGTTCATAATTTAGCTTTAGGGTTATCAGAGAGTTGAGGGAAAGAATTTAAAGGTAAGATCACATAAACCACATCGCCCTCTGTTATGCATGTTTATGAAGTGCACAGCCTCTCCGAAGACATTTGATGTTTAATATGCAACTATATTAGATACTATTAAAAAATTAAAATAGTTATAATAATTATTTTATTTATTTATTTGTTTTTGGTACTTTAGTACCAAGTTTATGCTAAAATAATAATATGTTATCAGAGCTCAAAACATTAGATTTCTTTACAAAAGCTTTTCTTTACCTAAATAAATACTGGAATTTATACAGTTATAATAATAATAATACATAAAAAATATTCCAAATAATAGCTAAAAGCAAATAAATTAACGAACAAATAAATAATTTAATACATAAATAAATAAATGAAAAGTATATTTAGGAGCAATAAATGTAAGGTTTTTTGGACTGAAATGGTTCCTAACGGATTAGTTAACTGTAAACTCTTATTTGTGAGGCCTGGTAATGACACCAGTCTTTCTACGATAGCAGTAGTACAGTCTCATGCTAGTATTCGATTGCTGTCTGCTTTACACTTGACTTATTTTGAATGCTCAACATTGTTGTAATTGAATTGTTTTTTTGGGGGGCACTCAGAATCTCTACCAAAACACCCTGTTATATTGCGCACATCTGGATGTCTACCATCTCCTCTCCCATCATGTTGTGTGTCCTCATAAAAAAAAAACTAGCCTGACAAATTAATCCAGTTGACAAATAGATAAGACATAAAACTTGCACCCCAGTGACTCCCACACAGATAGAAGCAGCTGTTTGCTGGAGAAGACAAAGCTTAGGATCATGGACCGGAGGAGAACCGAGGAGCGGTCAGGGTCAAACAATGACGTTTGTTGTTAATAATTACACTCTTCAAATACACAGAGGAGACATCCAAACAAGATGTCACTGGCCTCGAAGGGATGACCGGGTAGCAAGGGGGCGGAAACGAGTGCTGTGCTTGTTTAGAAAAAATAAGTGTCGGGGTAAACACTTGTGCGGGGTTATTACGAGTTCTGGGAAAGTATGAGGAAGAGGAAAGCGGCATAGACACTACTTACGTCCGACGCGGAGATTGATCTGGTCGCGGCGCTGGCCGTCAGGGTTCTGGAAGCAGCTGTACAGGCCGTTGCTACTCATATTCACTTCCATCAGGATGAGGCGCGGTCCTTCTTCCCGCCGACGGGCCTTTACATCTGTACCGTTCACCTTCCATGTTACCGAGGCATCGTTGTCCAGCGAGCCGCACTGCATAGTGACATCACTTCCTATTCTTTCATACTGAATCCTGGCACCTGAGGAAACATAACAGATAGTCGAATTTAGTTACAACACTTTAGTTACTCACTTTAGCTTAGTAAAAATTCAGTTACTTTATTCCTGGGGAAAAATGCACCTGCTTTTTGAGGCGCAGTAAAAAAAGAATACAATAATGACTTTGTCTTTCCTAAAGCATACAATAAGACATTTTTGTGCAGGGCAGATGAGAGTTTTGTTTATTTGTTTATTGTCTCTGCGGCTGTTTTGGGGAATTCCGCCTGATTTTTTGTACCAAAATTAAAAAGCTTCCCATACCCACATGCAGAGGTGTATATACAAAAGATTGGCACCATTTTAAAGGAAATC
>JAUMHR010000059.1:1870530-1897330 GCA_032361145.1 Enteromius fasciolatus
CATGAAAATTTCTCAAAACAGCTGCAACAGCAGAGTCGAACGATTGTTGCTGCTCGGTACACGCCATGTTTGAAAGCTGGTATGGTTTCCAGTCGAGAACAGGACACAAATGCTCTAAAACGGCAGCTTTGCCAGACTAACTTTGCTCGCGAAATAAAATGTAGCGTCACAGGAAGTATGGGCGTAATATAAAAATCCTAAAATATATATATATTTTTTTCTTAAATATATACATGCATGTGTTATATGTATATATGCAAAATAAATACCGTACACACACACATATATTATGTACATAAAAACTTTATTTTATATATAATTAATTGTGATTAATCACCCAGCACACATTTTTAAATATGCTCAAAATAAGCTACATGAGCTAAATGTCTAAACAGGGTTTTTGAATTTACAGAAGAAATGGCAAAAAATGAAAGGATTACTAAACTGTCTACCAAAAAACATATGTTTATGATGGTTTGATTACTAATATAATTCATATACAGTGTTAGTTTCACATAATAAATAAAAACAACATGAAAAAAAGATACTTCCACAATGGGTTTGAGCTTGCTAATATGCTAACTGTAATTAGCGCTGTTAACATATTGGTTTCACACAGCAATCTTAACACACTGCACAAATATATCTAAATACATGTTAAGATGCAACAATGGTGAAACATTGGTCAGTTGTGTATTTTACTTTATTTTAGTTGTTGGGAAATTAAGAGTGAGTTTTTATATTGAGCAAATTGCACAATGATGATAAGCCCCGTCCCCTCACACAAACGCAGAGAGGAAAAATGACCAAACAAAAAACTTTACAATTACACAGTATTGAACCTTCTGGTGTCTGTAGTTAGTGTGTGCAGCATGTGCGCATTCACTTTTGGACTCTTTATATTCTGTAATATTTTCAACCCAGTCTCACGGCGGGTCGTGTCAATATCACGAAATTAGCCTAAAATCTATTAATTCGTGTCAGGAACACGAATATTTCATTATTTTCGTAATACTACGATCCCATTGGATGCATCTTTTCGTGCTGGATTCACGAAAGTCGAGTAAGAATCGTGTCAGTACCACGAAAAACAAAACGTGAGACTGGGCTGAATATTTTAGGTTACGAAATAAACTATACAGAATTATTTTCAGTCTGGGGTGCATGATGTACAGGAAGTCAAAAGTTTACTGCACTTGAGTTGTCCGTATGTGTCCTGCTACATCAAGCACATACTGTATGTTACATTAATTTCATCATTGTGGGGTCCACAGCAGCAGTTCATGGTCAGTAAAGTGTACACATAAACACTCAACTGTGTACAAGATGTAACAGCAGATGGAAAACCAAAGCACACTGTTTACTGTTAATAGTCTTGGATCAACATCTTGGGTCATCCAATCAGATAAGGTTTAGGCTTATTCTGAGTTCCATTCCTCTCAGCACAGACTTTCTTTAAAGAGTTCATCTTTGTGTGATATGTGGGAGTAAGGTACCAATCAATAAGCTCCAACATGGTGTGATTATTAAACCTACTTAGCAAATGTTTGCGGAAACAGGTGGGAAACAATGTAAATGATCCGCTATGTTTATAATCATACACCTGCAGAGCATATGCTAACATTAGCGTTGTTTATCTTGTACAGTCGGGATGGCAGCAGAAATCTTTTTGTTGAAACACCTGCAAATGCCATTTACGAGCATCCAGTAAGTGTAATGTCGGAAGTCAGACATTTTAAGAATATCCCACATCCATTTTTAGATGGAATGCAGCAGGTGATGGAGCTTGAAGGACATTCTTAACCTATCATTTCAATCTGCTTTTAGGTTAGGTAGTCATTGTCTAGGCATGGGGTTATAGATAGGGTTAAATCTATGTTTGTTTGCCTGGAATGTTTTTTCGGGACTAACAAAAGATGTTGATGCGGGAACACTTCGTTCTTGGCAAAATCAGGGTTTATACCCTTATCCTTGAGATTGGCAAGATTATATGAACCTGAAGTCTTTGTTTGGACCTTCATTAAGTTTTTAACTTTGCTTAAGTCATGGCCAATAACAGCCTCTGTTTAACGCTAACCAAAGCTGTAAGGTTTGGAATGAATGAATGAATGGATAAAATAATAATAATAAATAAATAAATAATAAAAACTTCTGAGAAAAAGTGTCATGCTTTTTAAATCTGTAATAAGTAGATTAATGACAGAATACAAATAAAGATTTTTCAAGATGTCAAATAGAATTTTGTTATACTTAGTAAACAAGAAACAATTTCATTAAGTCACTGACTGCATGTGTCTTGGTTAATTTTAAAACATATTCATCAAAAACTAAACCTACCCTAATGACACATTAAGCCCACATCTTTTGGGATGTGTGTGCATGTGTACACATGTTTGTTTAGTGTACTTTATCTGTTCTCTTTTCTGTTTTTGCCTATTATTTGTTTGCCCATCTGCATTTCCATTGATCTATATACTAGCGTTCACTGAGGCCACTTTTAAGTGTGTATCCAAGTATCTAAAAGGTTTAACTGGCATTGCATGATTTGCGTTTGTGATGACTGCTGTCTAGATGAAACACGATCAGCTTACCAATCAGAACACATGTGGAAGCAGATAAGCAGCACTGCTGATGGATGACCTCGTGATGTCATGCCACCATGACATCATCGTATAAAACTATCCTGCCAGAGAAACGCATGCCAATGACTAGGCATTAAAGCAATGTAATCAGCTTTAGTCAGAGAATCACTTCAACAAAACATGGGCCACTGCATGGATTTGGAGGGATTACAACGGCATGAGACATCAGAGGTGATGCTTTATCACTCTTAGACAGTGTTCCCAACTGAAGATACATATGCAGCTTTGGTTGGCGTAGGGTCGGCAATCCTTCTTTAGTAAGTAGTCATATAGCTGGCTGTTCTATTGAAAGTGACTTCAAGTACAATGTATTGTACAAATTATTTCGCCTGGAAAAACACAGAGCCCCGTCCTGCTCTCAGAGGGCCAACATCCTGCAGAGTTTAGCTTCAACCTGCTCCAACACACCTGCCTGGAGGACCTTGATTAGCTGGTTCAGATGGGTTTAATTAGAGTTTGAGATGAACTCTGCAGGATGTTGGCTGTCCAAGAGCAGAACTGGGCATTCCTGGTCTGGATCACAATGAGTCACAAGCTTTCCGTTACGAGACCAGGTCTTTAAGCACTACATTTCATCCCATTCTCAAGGACTAAACACTAAAGTCTACTAATCTTTTACCATGCTACCAAGCACTTTTTCCTCCAATGAACTATGATGTCGTCAGTCGTCATTTAAAACTGTCTCACTCTATCCAAACCCTTAAAATGTATTGCATGCATTCATTTCCATCAAACACACTCCCCAGTGTGCAAGCGGCATAAAATATGTTCTGATTGTCAGTGATTGTGTAGAGTTTTGCCTTCACCATGGACAGACAAATTACTTGTTGATGGAAACTTGAGTTGCACCTGGCTACTGAACAGCGTAATATGCTGCTGTACCCAGCTTGAATAATAACTCGGAAAATGACAATAGCTTTAAAGTAGTAGCTTTTGATGAAACAAGGATGTCTCCATAGCACTTCCACCCCGCTGTCTCACAAAATGACACTGAATTGGAATGCAGAAACAACATAGCTGCTTATTCACCCAAGCATGAGAGAACCCATCACAGCCAGCAAGATAACATGTCTGGTCCAAACTTAGACACATTCATACGCACTCCGAGGATTGCTTTGTTCTGGAGCTCTAGTTTTTGACCCAGTGACAGGCTAGTCTCTGTGTCTCCGGGCAGCCAGGCCATGCATTAAACAGCGTTCACATTCACACACCCCTCCCCACAGTCAGGTGATAGTGACCCTCAGCTCACAATGTGACTTCTCTGTTCCACTCCGACAGACAGATTGAAGGAAGGACGCAAAGAAAATGACAAGTAGAATGAAAGAAGACAGGACGCATAACCAAGAAAAGAACAAACTGATCTGTAATCTAGAAAAGATCTAACTGATCTCATTAGGAAATCGACTTACTCCTGTACAAACACATATAAAGGAGACCCGCAACAGATGGAGGAAGTATTCAAAATGTAGACTTACCTTGCTGGCTGCGCCTTTGGGCATAAACCACCACCACGGCTGCAAGCACCACACAGCAGAAGGACGTCACAATGTTGGCCATCTGCGGAGACACACACAGAGGTAGATCGTGAGGCTTCTGGCCTGCCCGAGAGAAACTGGGTGGCACCGATGCCAAGATAGCATGAGGACCGTTTCCTCCCTCCCTTTCTCTCTCTCTCTCTCTCTCTCTCTCTCACTCGCTTGTTTTCTTTTTTCAGTGTCTCTGCCTCCTGATTCCCCGCCCCACTCCTCTCTATTTGTCTCTCTCTCTCTCTTCCCTACTTGATAGCATTTCATCGGTGGAATCAATGTCCTCAGGGACTGATATTCTCTCTGCCCAACTGGCTGCGGGACAGGCAGACCTAGATGAGAAAAAGGAAGAAGGAAAGACAATGCCAGATTGTTTGGATCCAGGATTGACCATCATAAAGTCCTTCACAGTCTCTCTCCATTTAGCCTTCTCCCTTTTTTTCTATTTCTCACCCTCTCAAAACAAAACCTCTTTGATCAATGATTGCTATTTCACAGCTTGGGACAATGTTTCCTAACCTGGTTCCTGGAGTACCTCTAATTGTGAACCCTATGCATTTGTATGTCTTTCTTATTTGACACTCTCATTTCAAGACCTGACAGGTAGTTTCTTTCCAAACTCACTGGTGGAGCCAATGTTGCTGGCCACTCAAACAACAGCCTAGATATCCCCACTTCCTTACACAAATGTCATTGAAATATATAGACTGTGAACAGCAAAACAGCCTACACTTTTTTTCATAGGAAATATTCTAGGCCTGTCAATCATTTTGAGTGTTTTTTGAGAGACATCGAGCTTACTTTGCCTTTGGAGGGCAAAGTTTTGGACAGAGGGCATGTGGTTGGAGTAAGCAAAACATTGGAAGTTTGCTGAAAACGCTTACAGTTACTTTAATAGAGTTCCAGTTTCGTTTAAATGTGCCATGTGTAATTTCTGCACCACAAGTGGCACAGAACAGAATTGCAAAAATTGCCATTTTCAGAAACTTCCTTGCTTGCTGTTAGGTACAGAATGTGTAGCTGAAGTTTGGTTTTGAAAAAAATCATAATTAGACCTCTGATTAAAGACTTTCATATCCTAGAATATCCTACTCTTACCACTAAGATCACGTCTAAAACTGTAGTGGTGATATTTGTGAGATTACTGGTAAATCTGAATCTATATATCTGAGTACGTTTACATTAAGGGGAAATAATTGAGAAATTAAAAGGATCTCTTTAGTGGATTTCCTTTCCTATGGGACTTCAGAGTGAAACATTTGAAATCCAGACCAAAAGCAACACATTGTAGGGTCAGGAAATCAATCTGTCTCTCTAAGCACACCAGAATGTAAAACATTAAAAAGAGCCCACAGTTAAAATAAACACAAAGAAAGGCATTCATCAGAGAGAGTCAGGGAAAATTCATAAATGGAGAATAAAAAACTTTCTTCTGAATGAATGCACACATAAGGCCACGGATAGAATACAAGCATTCGTTTTTTTTTATATTCACTTGTTCAATTGTCTCCCATGATCCCAACAGTAGCTATTCATTAAAGTTAAACAGGAAATTATAACACGCCCGTTTTTAGTTAAAGGAAACGCATAAAAACTTGATTTATATATTTAACATCACAACCATCTCGCTAATTGTACCTAGCAGACACTCGCAGCCGAAGTTCGTATTTGTTTTTGCTGGCAAGAACGTCCTTGTCTTGGCTGGTGTCGAAGACGTAAGTGGGAGTGATGTGCATATAATATTTGCACAATCATTTTATTAATGTGGGTATTTAATATTGTGGATATTTAGCTTTTGTCAGCTACTTATTACATTCTGATTCATGGGTCTGCATACTTACGGTGTCTTTTATCAACACGCTGTATTTACCCAGCATTCGTCACTCACTAAACACAAGGTTCAAAAGTGTGAAGAAGAGAGAGCAAACTATTTTCTTTGTTTGATCAATGTCACAGACTAAAGTCAATATTGTATATTCTCACTGAATAACGTCTTTGCATTTGTTTTCTCTGTGTGTCGTTCATCAAAAATCCATCATACACATTGCATGAGGTCATAGAGATGACAATAAATGCTCTGAAACCAAGCATATGTCTGCATATTACTCAAACACTGTTGCACAGTATAATATCTTCAGACGGTACAGTTGATACATCTTTTACAGTTAATTCGTAAGTATATGATCCAAATTTAAAGTTACTTTTAGTATTTTAAAGTGCAATTTTCATTTTTTTTTTCAATTGTCACTCATAAAACCAAAGCTTTCCTCTATTCCGTTGAGATTCTTGAGTAAAGTAGAGAAATACTTAAGCCTGGTGACTGACACTTCATATTTATTCTAGCACTCGAGAAAAAAAAAGGACTGACAGGAGTGAAATTAAAATTGTATCTCTCTGTCAGTTCTTCAAAAATCCTCCTTTTTCTGGCGGCTATAAGTAGCATTTAGCCCATCAAACTAGAGAACAATACATTTGATATCTGACAGCTCAGGGTCCTTTTCTTAATGACATCCCATGGCAGTGCAGATTTCATAATAACGCTGCTCAATGAGACCCATTTTGCTTGCCTTTATCTTCTGTCTTATTTATTTATTCATGTCTTATTTATGGCCATTGCTGCTGAATAGACGCATTTCCCTCACTGGTTAATTAAAATATATAATTCATCGTTGGTGCTGAATGATTTTTTGCACCCATCTCAGGTTCCTTGTGATGTCCTGTAAAATTTGCATTTAAATTGGAAAGCCTGCACTGAATACTCGCAAAGAAGGTATGAAGTATCACAAAACAGTACCAGCCAGAAAAAATCCCACCACACCTCTGACTGACAGATGGACAGAAATCGGAAAGACTTTTTATTATCTGTTTTTTTTTTTTTTTTTAAATCTCTCAACTTGCCAAAAGGCATTCTTCAATATGAATCAATGCAGCCTAAAGGATATGGAGATCGGTCTACATGTTGAATACAAATAGCGCTGCCAGTGAACTGTGAAAACCTTCAGTAGCATCTCAATGCAGACATAAAGCATTTAGCTTACATATTGTAGCTCACCATTACATGCATAGATGTTTATATCTGCACTAACAGACATTACACTGGCAAATCAGTTTTTGGACCACAATATCACTACTGATACATGAGAAACATGCAACAATTAAAAATAAATAATGGTTTAAGAATTGCATTTGAACTTACCAACCTTAATGCCCTTTTTACTAATAAAGTTCAACTCAGACGCTGCGTTAAAGCATCTATGTCTTAACCATAGTCCCGCCTCGAGGACTGCAAAGCTTGAAGAATGTTAATGGCCAAATAAAAAGCTTGCATTCATTGTGATATTCCAGATGATTGCTAACTTTGTATTTCCACAAAAATTTGCATATATCATGAATATTCAACCTTAAATGTGACTGAACATCCAAAGATAAAATCTCAATCAATTTTCCACAAAGGCTCCAGTCTTCTGATTACTGACACACACACACACACATACACACAGGTCACATCCTGTAATTAAAGTCTTGCATCCAAGACCCCTCCTGACACTAATTCCCTCCATCAATCCAGTCCTATCAGAGATCTCTCAGATTAGCACCCATGCAACAGCGCACATGGCACCCAGCCATGCACACATACAGCCAATAGCCCTGACATTTCAACCCGTCACATCACCCCTAATCGCATGCAAAATGCAATGTCAATCCTGTCAAAGCCTGGGGGCTGTGATCTGCTGGCTGCTGTGCTGGTGTTATTTTAAAAACAGACCAATGATCAATACTGGATCAGTGCTTTAGCGCTGCGTTACAACACACTAGTTGCTTATTAGCATGTATATTAAAATCATATTCTGCATGACCAAATTCTACATCCCTAATCCTACTCAATACCTTTGTTTTTAAAATTTTTAAAATATTTTCTTAATTTGGACACTTATTTATCACTGATCTATGTAGAGCATGTATGCGATACAGTGTTAGTTTGTGTTGGGCCATTCTCTTTTTGCAATCTAATTACGAGCCCATTGTGTTCCCCATGCCAAGTTAGCACAGCTGTATTTTAAAGCACGTGGCATAAAGAGTTTATCATGCATATGGCACCTTTAACAATTTTATGATAAAACAGTGCAGATGGACCTATGCAATGAATATTCATCTGTCAGTGCCATTCAAGAAGCGCTTTATGACTGTATTATCCAGTGTGAATACGCAGGCCATCAACAGAATTGGTTTATAGGCTGTAATACAGATTGTTAGGTGTGATTTTACACTGTTTTTCTCCGCCATTACTCATCTGCATGACATGTATCAGCCCTTGTGCAAATGCAAGTAAGAATTCCCAGGGCAAACAGCATGCTGCTGGTATTTACCCACAATCCCACTTTGCAATAAATATGCAGTTCATATTCTAAATGAGTTATTGAAGAGGGACTGGTTTAGCTATAAACAGGACACACAAGGACCTTAAAATGCAGCACCCATGAATAGACACTTCCTGCTTTGGGCCTGGTCCTTACCCTGGCCACCCTGTGTGCTAACCACACTGAACCAACTGGAACATTACGGGGAGACTAAATAAGCAGACACCCTATAGCGGAATGCACACAGGATGCTTTTACCCTCTGTAAGAGGTTTGTGTGTGTGTATTGACTTTACTGTGTGTATTTGTGAAGTACTGGATAAGGATAGCGTTGTTTACATCATTAAACCAATGGATAAACAAAAGAGCAAGTGTTAAGATACCAGCTCTCAGTACTTCGAAGATATTTTAAGCGGTGAATTAAGGATTCCGAGAAGCAATAACCCCAGTTTTATTAGGGATTTTGACATTAGGCATTTAGACATAGAACTTTGGAAGCAGCTGGACCTAATCAACGAAAACGTACCTTGGTGGCTACCAAGTCTACTGGCTATAAAAAGAATTTTCATATCATCAAATGAAGTCATAAACTCCCATCTCATTTTTGGGAATGATTAAGTTCTGCAGACATTACTCTTGCTAATGTCTGTGGGCCCAAAATGCATCAGTCTTTAGAAAGTCTTCGCTAAGAAGGAGCAATACGGGGTCTCTTGACAGTGACTCAGTGATCTGTGACTTGTGATGTAATTATCCTTTTTCTATCGGTTTACTGGCCTAAAGAGGACATCTGTCATGCAGAGCCCAGGCTAATGGTCTAGGACATTTTGTTTCCCCCTTTCTCCTTTTAGAATTACAGACGAAGGCAGCATTTTCAATCTCCAAAGGCTTTGGGAAGCTCCTTGGATCACAGCTCATTGTCAGCCATCCGGCTGTCCAGTAAAAAAGTAGAATGCCTTCTATTGCTCCACCTCTCCTTGGCACCTCGTTGTTCTGATTGGATGATATTTATGCTTCATCATATCACAAATGGCCACAGGTGAAAAAGGTTAATTTGTCAATGTAACAAAGTTTATAAATAAAAATAACAGTGCTTGGGAGGTAAACAGATGTTTGACAGAATCAGCCATTCAGATAGTTCAGGTTCATAGGTTCCAGCTGGCAACTGGCGGGTGCGTTGTCCTGTGGTGGTACGGGGGTCTGCCTCTGCCACCTCTCTGCAAAAGCAACATCTGTTCCTTAGACAACTACCGAAACCAAAGCCAACTGTTTATAAAACTATTCTAATGTGAGATACGGAGAAAGAAATGTGGAAAAATCACAATTTAAGGATCTCTTAAAAGAGCTTAAGGAAAAAGAAATAGAGAAACAAGAGAAGGAGAAGAGAGCATCAAGAAACTAACAGGTGGTTAGCCCAAAAGCCAGGGTGTTTTCTGGCCACTCACAAAATAATTATTTGCCTCCAAGAGTCCTTCAAACCAAAATACCACAGTGGCTCTGTCCTTCTCTGATCATTTCTGTCCGTGGGCCTGGCAGATGTCAACCATGAAACCTCACCACTTACTCAGTTCTGAGGCAGTGTAGTTCTCTTTTTTGTTCAGAGAACTAAAGAGGCCAGATGACTGAAATATTAATGTAAGTATAATTTGCAAAGAAAGATAAAAAGATATGAGGTGGGAACCTAAATGTTGATAGATCAAACCCTGCATGGTTCTATAACCATTGTGTCCATAATTAACTTAACCTAAGTTCACATAAGAGAAACTTTCCCCTTAAAGTCACAGTTAACCTAAAAATGAAAATTACCCCATTATTTGCTTCCCCTAAAGCAATTCTAGGTGTATTTGACTTTTATCTTTCAGACAGAGTTATATCAAACAATGTCCTGGCTCTTCCAAGCTTTATAAGGGCAGTGAATATTGGTCAAGAGTATCACTTTTTATGATGGATAAACACACTTTTTAGGGCTTCAAAATCTTGACCACTATTTACTGTCACAAGCTTGGAAGAGCCAGGACATTACAACTCATACGCACCTAGGATGATTTGAGGGTGAGTAATTTTTATTTTTGGGTGAACTAACCATTTAATACATGCATTAAAGTAGCTTCAAATAAATTATCTGCTAAAACAGTTGCTGGTTTTGCATCAGAACTAGTGACGCAACATTTTGGTTAGCACCAAGTCATGTTTACTGCAAGCTTACCCATATTAAGTGCAGTCTGGATTGTATTTTCTTTGACCTTGCATAGGTTTTTGGAAGTTTTTAAGTTGGAAATATCACCTGCCATGCAAGTGCTCATGGGCAAATCACTGTCACTAAATACAAGACTATTAGATGACTGTGTGGTGTCATCTGTACTAGACTGTACCAGAATCTGTTTGGTGAACGCTCTCCTTTCACACCTTCATGTTCACACCCCAGAGGCTGGTGTCCTACAGTTAGCTGAAACCATTGGATATTTGCCCAGGGGCCTTGTGTGAGCTGTAATGCAGGGCCCTGGTGAGGTGCTCCTCTCATCACCACTCTGACAGAGTCATTAGGATTCTATTCCCAGCTTCCTTCTCCTCTCAGTGCTCATTAGCCATACAATCAATTAAAGCCAGTCCACGTTCACATCGTCTTTCCTTGCCAGATACCTAAATTACACATGTGGGAGAATATTCCACTGTGGTGGTTGGTCACTTTCTTGCACTCTGAAAAAGTTTGAGCTTCATGAGATAAAGATAAGGTGAGCGTATCCAATATAATAAGGTTGCTTTTTTTTGGGAAGAAAAGTCTTGTAGTATGGACTTTGCCTAAGACATCACACCCATGAACCATTGGGTGAACATCTAATGCATACAGCATACAAAATTGGATACACTTCAGGGGTTTCAATATCATCCTCTGATTGGTTAAAATATTTCCTCTGGTCTGGTGGCACTGGTCTGTTATTGTGGGCAAAAAATTAAACCTGATTGGTTGCTTTACCTGTCAGTCAGATGACTTCATGGGCGGGCCTTGGCTATTCAAAGCAGCCAACGTTCCCAGCCCTCTTGTTGTCTGGCTATGTGCGACTAGTTTTGATAAAAACGTAATGAAATTCAGAAAAGCTATTAATATAGTTGGTGAAATGATACCTCAGATCAACACCATGACCTAAATGATGTGAACTTACAATCTTATTGCCATAATATGCCAACTGGGAAACCCAGTAGTCTTCATGACCTCATGGACACACACTAACAAAGGCTATTTGTGTGTTTCCATAGGGTTACAAAGACCCCTGGGTGTCCAAATTGGCAATTTGTGGTTCAAAAGGGTGCCCACCAGTTTTTTTCGGTTGATGCACCCACAATGCACTCTTTTGTGAACTGATGGAGACTTCACGGTGATACCCAACAGTCCATGCAACATTATGCCTAGTGTAGAGTCAAGTGAGGATCACATGAGCCATGGTCATCATTTAGAACAGAGGCAAAGTTTGCTGATGTGAAAAAAATACAAATTGTTTTTCAAGCCACTGTGTACGGTCTTTGCGGACAGTTATAAAACAACATCTTCTTCGATATGTGCCAGTTGGAGTTTCATTTCAGATCTCATTTTCGCACAGACCCGAAATCACAAACAACATCCTCCTAATTCAACACAATTACACCACCAACCTGGAAATCGGTGTGTGTGCACTTTTCGCTCTGAGTCCATCGATTTGTGCTGACAGAGACAGACAACTCTCTTGCATCACCGAGTGCAACTGCAGCGAGTCTTTTCACCTTGATGGGCAACTCCTGACTCAACATCACAAAGGTGTTCATCAGCAACCTCTTTGCTTTGTTGGACAGTACAGTAAACTACAGAGTCTGCCGTCAATGAAACTGTTGCTGTAACGAACAATGGGTCTGAAGCATGCTAGAAATTATTAAGCAGTCTTGCCACAGTGTAGACATATTCTAAAAGTAAAGGCCATTTCGCTCAAAGGAACCTTAAATTCAGTCAATAGCACATATTACAAGTTGATTCAATAGACACTGACAGTTCTTCCTTTGAGAAAAAAAGAGACCCAGATCATGTCTCACAGTCCGCCCGTCCCTTTGACTCAGTCATGCTGCATAATAACCTCTCTCCTTTTGAGCACAAAGCCTTCCCAAGTGACAGGTGTTTGACTTAGTATGCCCACTCCAGCTGAGCTCCGGCTCACCAGAGTGCAATTGACAATTACATTTCACACATATTGGAGAAGGCCTGTCTAAAAAACTTAGAATTAGGTTATTGATCCGCCGATTCTTATTATCATTGCTCTCAAAGTCAAGTCGGTTGTGTAGCCTCCGACTCCTTAACGACCATATCATGGAATGGAAGAGGACGACCAAAATACGAAACGACGACATGCATCAGTAAATAAGTGAGAGATCATTAATATTGATATTTTGGTCACAAAGCTCTGTTGACTTTTGGGAGTTTCAGGCCACTTCTGTGATCACGTTCTGCCACGTAAATTATGACTGAACTTAGGCAAGGCGCCTGGCATGTTTGCATTCAACCCAGAGGGATGCAACTCAGCAAAATCTATAATTGCTAATAGCATGCTAATAGGGAGGGATAATGGAGTTTATTTCTGGGGCCGCTTTTGTGCATCTATTGACTACATTTGGCAGGGATAGCCATGCTAGCTAATCCTTACACCACCTCTCCTCGGCCGCCTTCAGTCTGTAAGACTGATAAATAATGAGCTTCAGTGAGTTATTGATCTCTCTCGCTCTCTCATGTTACTCAGAAAAGTCTTTTTCAGAATAGGAAAATTAGAAGGAGTGAAAGCCGAAAGGATATTAGCATTTTGATGGTTTGAGGTGAGGATCGAGGATTCCTCTTTAAGATGAATCCAAAAGGCATAAATTTGGTATCACTTATATATCATTCACCGCCAAAGCGAACGCATGTTCGATGCACAGAATAACTCAGTTCAGAATAATGCTTTTTCGATGCAATTACCAACCATGCGGAAATGACATTGATTACAAGGTATGTAAATATTATAATAACCGAACAGCTCTGTTATATTTGTTTACCCTGATTGTCTAACATTTCAGCCATTACTGACGGAAAGCCAAGAATATCTGAATAACCCTTTTCCCCTCGTTCTTCCTGTTTGGTCAGTAATAAACACCACACACGGGCAGAGCATGCTGTCATGTTGAGCAAAATCAGCTCACAGTGCATTAGCTGCTCTATCAGAGAGAGTATCGATCCATCCATGGTTTACAGCTACAGAGAGAGAAAGAGGGAATGCATGCATTTTGCTTCATATCTTGGCTTAGAGCCGATGACTCTGCTTGGCTGTATTGCATAACTATAAACATTGCTTTATAAAGAGAATTGCAATTTCTGTGAGTGCAGAGCTACATGGCAAACTGAGTGTTTTTACTTGATTAGCTGTTTATTTTGTGCGGTCTTTTATGATAACCACACAGTAAATCTTTGTTCTTTTTTTTTTCTTCAGGTAACTTAAAATATTTCAAAATATTAAAATACATTTTATTTGAGTAACAAAATATTGCTTTTACATTACATTTATTCACAGGAAGTCATAATAAGAGTCAGATCAAGTGCAAATAGCTCTTTACGTCAACTACTACACATATTCAGTCTTAAAGAGATAAAATCTGATTCAATTATTATTTTATTGTGCATTACTTTTAGTGGAAGTAAGTTATATGATATAACGAGTGGATTTCAAAAAAAGAAACCTCTTGGCATGAAACTGATCGATGCGATACAAGCTAAAACTGAGGTATGATGAAAGTAAAGAAACCTGCTTTCTGTTTTATAAGACTCAAAGTTCTGTTTTTATCAAGGCTCCGGGATGTAATGTGTGCTCGCTGAACTCAAACATGGATCGAATGCTCCTGTCATGTGGATTCGGGATTGTTCCAAAGGTGTGAGCTCAGGGAATAGAGGGAGAGAGAGACAGGTGAGCACAGGTCCCTCATCCTGACTTTCACTGTATCTTTGCCTGTTGTGACTTGTAACATTTGCACATCGAGTTCGGTCTGGAAAGAAATGTTAGCGTTTTCAGTCCTGGTGTGACTTTGATCGATGCCAAATGGTGGGGAAAAAATCGTTCAAAGATTCAACAAAGGAAATATGATGTTTATGTGCTTTTTTTCTGTGCTCTCTCATGAGGACATTGTGCTGAAATGCACATTATTGCTATGCCTTCAGCATGGAGCGAGCAATTTACTTAAGTAATGTGACACATTTCCTAGTGTAAAAGAGCTTTCAAAGAATGCAAATCAATGATCAATTGAATTCATTTATTGTATTATTATTATTATCATTATTATTATGTCTCTCCTCTTTGAAAAGTGAGACCTACTTAAATTTGCGCAATGGTTGCTAGTGTCTTTTAACTATAAGCTTAAGTTAAAATTAAAATTTGTTTAAAATATATATTTATTTTAGTCTGTTTGGTGCATATGGTTGTATATATGGTCAGGTCACCTCCAGGTTGGTTCATTCTGAAAAAAAAAAAAAAAAAATGTTGTGGGGTAATTGAAAATAATGCTATGAATAATAAATCGATTCAATGTAGCAATTGTGTCAGTGTTCTTTTTAGCGAAAAGCATGCTTTCCCACTCTTTAATGCATCTGAATTTAATATCTGTTTAATAACACTAGAAACTATCGGTGACAGATCATATATTATACCAAACAAAAAAACAAAAAGCCATTACAGATGGAGAAGAAGATTCTTTAAGAGGGATTTGTGAGTAATTTAGTCCTTAATTACTCTTTCACCGACATCCTGAGGGACTTTGGGCAAACTATGACATCAATTTCAACACAGGTAGATCTATCTACAACATTAAGTTTTAACCACACATCTCTCACGCGGAGTTGATTGAACTTGGCTCAGATGTAAGCCTAAATGATGAGGAATTTAAATGACATTTTAATCAATTTGAGATTAATCTGTCCCTGTTCTATTTACTCAACGGTATTCTATAATGCACTGCAGAAGATTAGCATACAACTCATTAAGCAGCCAAATAAGTCATTTTCCTATATAAAAACTAATGTAGAGTCTAATTATGACTCTACCCCCCAAAAAATAATTCTCAGTTGTTGCTTTTAAAAATCATATTTGATGAATGAAAAGGGAAATTCTCGCCTGCGTGATCTGTGAGTGGATTATAAAGGTGGAACCATCAACTTCCCCCTGTGCATTTAGAATAAAGGCAGGCGAAGCCAATCGAGATCCAGATTTCATGGCGGCTTTTCAAGGATTAGACAGCAAGCCCCTGCCTTTTGCATCCCTGCCTTTCAGACAAACGAAGCCCTTGATCTTTTTCAGATCATGTCGCGCACCATTCATCATTCTGACAAGTCTCAGAGAAAGGTCTCCACTTGCAAAGTTTCTTTTGTTAAATGGAAGATTATATTGGAGCAGACGCAATAATGGCCTTTACTGTGTACACCAAATTAAGATCCTGTGAGCTGAAGATGTCTGCCTGTCAAAAAAGCTAAATGATTTTCTGCTATTGGCACATGAGTCATTTTTTTTAATTCGTACAAATCAGTTCAATGTGCTGCAACGGTACACAGCTTTGCATGAATGAAACTTGCCTCGAAATAGCCTGATTGTTTATAAGATGGTTTTTGGTTTAAAGTCAACATGAAATGCTGTTTGCAACCCATTTTAACTGAGGGAAATCAAGGCATGAAATGGGACAAATGTAGGGCGGGATGACCAGAATGGAGCCAGATGGTTGGAGGAAAGGGGTTGAAAAGCATGAGAGATTCACAACATCATCCAAAAAGTGATGCAAGGAAAGAGGAGGAAATGATTTTTATCAAAATTATGCAGAATTTTTGTTCCATTAATGTGCATCAAGGAATTTATGATAAGGCCGAGAATGTGCATTAAGGAAGTAAATGCTTGTGAAAAAGAGCGCGTTGCAAATATTAAGATTATACAGATTTTTACATGTACAGTGCATGCAGATAATGCAATATTCAATATGAAACATGATAGATACGCTATTGTGAATGTTTATTAACCCACTTATGTATCATTGTAAAGTGCACTTTATAATAAAGAAATTATTTTCATTGTTTTAATATTTTATCATACTTTAAGTACACATATTTTGACATGTGGACTAAAACATAAAACACTTCATTATAATTGTACCTGTACTGTGATATTTTACATTAAATATTAACATCATACAGTCACACACACACAGAGACACACACGTATGTACCTGCATTGTGATATTTTATATTTAGCAATTTCTTTCAAAGAACATGCACATTACCATCAAAGAAATAACCCGGAACGCGGCCCAGTAAAGTTTCTTATAGCTGTGCCTTGGTAAATGCATGTCCCTTTGTTGCATTATTAAATAACCCTTTGAGTTATGACCTTTACTCTCACATGAGGCTTGGTTTACACTCAGGCATATTAGAGGACAGCCCATGGGTGATATGAGACCCGTGATACAAAGAGAGCATCATCAATAAAAACAGTAAGGGAGGCAACCGCTGCCAAGACAGCACTCAGAGAGACCGAAGCTAAATCCGGTTTCATATTATCATTACACATCCCAGGCATGGATGAAAGGGAACCCTCCTTTAAATGGGAGTGAGATGGATCCTTCGGCATAAAGGACCACTTGGGACCAGAGACAAGGAAAGCAATTTCAAGTTTACAGCGCTGATATTCTGCAAGTCATTGTAAGTTAATAGTGGGGAGGGAGGAAAGATGAGGTGAGGGAAGATGACCTGTGACGGAAGGTACTGTAGCACGTGACGGGGGAGCATGAGAAACTTGTTTACGGCCACACTGGGCCGCGCTTTCTAGATTTACAAAACAACCAAAGCGCCGCTGTGGCTAGACCGCTCTTTCCCAGCCCTAGCCCAATGGTAGGCGTTAAATAAATGTATTCAACAAAGGAGCATGGGAAGCAGTGGATTAAAGACATGGGGGACTTGTATTAATATGAGGCGGGAACAGCCCACAAACTTCAGTCGGGACTAGCAGTCTGGAACAATAACTGCAGGGGATTAACTGCGAAAAAAAAAGCCTTCGGAAGGAAACTGTTTGACCAAACTAATTAAGTTAAAAGTAAGGGGGGGAAATAAATAAATTACTCGATTGAGGGCCATTCAACCAATTCGAGTGTGGAATACACGGGGTGTTCTTGAAAAGCAATGCGAAACAGAAAGAGAGAGTGAACGCAATTGCTTTAAAAATGTCAAGATTGCGTGAGCAGTATGAAAAGAGAGAGAGAGGGCACTGATATTTCATGCTAATGCCAGCAAACCGAATCCCCATTATTTTAGCAAGCAGAATAAGAACGTCTCATAATATGGCAAAGACATTCTAGTTAAGAAATATTGGCTTTTAAACACTAAAATTGTCTTGTTTCTCTTCCAAACAAACACATAATTAAAGCAAGACTAAATATGCATCGTTCACAAGGACACAACGAGCACTAAAAGCCTCCCGGTTATGAATATGGTGTCACAACAGAGCAGTTTGTTATATATCTAGGCTAGATGGTGTGTTCATATGCCATAAAGGTCTAAGAGAAGCTAATACTGAAATATGATTCTAAAACTGAATAGCATTCATATAAAATAGTGCATTGTTAATTTTTCCTGTCCCATATTTTTATTAAGAAATATATATATAGTCTTTGTCATACAACTTGTTTTTTGGGTGCCTTTACGTTATTGACCCATATTCCATACAATCGTTGTTCCATTTGATCGGCAAAACTCTGAGATGTGTAGCTGTATCAAGCTCAAAGAAAAGAAAAAAAAACACAAAATATGATATATTTATCTTCCTGTGTCCCTGAAATCTTGTTACATGAGTCATTATAACATTCCAAGTAATGGCATTCATTTCTTTATGCAGTAAAACAAGATATTCTCCATTTATATGTATGTTTTGGTTCAGCTATCTTCTTCGGTTTCACAAAATGCTACGGGAAATTATATCAAAACCACAACAACACACACTGAGCCCAGATGTCTTCTAATATATTATTTCTGGCAACCGGAGGCCATGTTCTGCAGTTTAATCTGGGGTCATTTCAGATATCACCGTAGAAAAGGAGTAAAAAATACTTTGTCAAATTAAAGTAAGCGGCATGCAACAAAATGACTTTTCCTTGAGCACTGTCTTCACGCTCTGTCAGAGAGGCAAATCAAATCACAAGCCAGATGAAACCTGCTCATGCGTTTGCACTGATGGCTATTTGAGCTCTGCTTAGATAATTAGCCAACTTAACAGCACAATAGTGCATTAGCATCAACCACCACATAATTACCAAGACAACCTGACTATAACACTTATTAACACTCCCCAAAGTCATTATCATCAGAAAAAGAATCTCAAATTTCTGCAATTAAAAGTGACCACATGCATCTGCACATGTAGAAGCTAAATATCTGGCCTTGTTATTGAAAGGTAGAAGATTAAAACTCCAAGAAGATCAATCAGTGGGCCGCCATGATGTCCTTGATCAAGATGCTTAACCTAAGGTCACTCCTGAGGGACTGTCCCTTTGATAAATGTTAAGCATTTATTTGGTTAAACACATCAGCTATAACTAATTACTCCTTAAGGGAAATAAATGAACGATTCACTTTAACGATTCCATTTTCAGTACATTCCAATAAAAGATTATTTTAGTACTTAAGGTGGAAATACCAGATATGTGAGTGTAAATTGGATTGGATATAACCAAAAGTTAAGGCAGCGTCAGGTCAACTAAATGAGCAGCTGTTCTGATTTATTGATTGGATAAGACTGATTTGCTTCAGACATATTAGACTGAGAGTCATTTATTAATCTGCTAGTCAATCAGACACTACTGCTCACTATGAGACCAGATAGATCAATGCAATAGAAAGACGTCTATTCATTGCCTCTGCATTATCTCAAGGCAGCCAGTCTTTCTCTCTCATCACTTTCAAGTACAACTCAGTTAAAACATTTATTTGAACGCAGATGTTCAAGAACCGGATAACCTGTTCTCAATTTCCAACTCTGCAAATGACTAAATGTATATACCTCAGCAGATAGTGACGATGGTACGCTTCACACAAGATATATATCCATTGGGACCAAAACAACTTACAGTCGTGGCATCTCTCAACTCCTGTACTTTGCTCCGTGAGCCCATGCATCTGGACTGCCATTGTATCAACACACAGTCTTGACAATACAACAGCCATCTGGAGCTTTCGCCTAAGTCTAATTGACACGCTCATTAGGAAGTAATGTCACAGAGAACATTCTGGAAAGTAGAGCCATGGAAGCAATGGCAGAGCCGTGTTTGGCAGGAACCAGGCAGCCGTCCATTCATCCCCCGTGCCAAAAGTATCCACAAGCAACCCATCTGGACTAAACTATTCCGCTGTACGGCGATAGCCTTCAGATCGTTCATTCGTTTAACCACCATAATGCACTTGCTTGTTAAAATGTATCGGGATATTGTGCAGTGCAGAGATAATGCAGAATATTCCACAACGACTGCCTGAGTTGAATTGGAAATTGGCAAGGCGCACCTGGCATGCGTGACATGGCAATCGACACATTAACCCTGAATTATGCAATGGGATGCACAGAATATTTGCAGATATAAACAGCCGCATGCATGCAGCTGGCACAAATTAAGAGAAAACAACATATGCAAGGTTTCTGAGAATAAGAATTACTTCAGAATAGAACAGAGCACTCAGTCCTTACGACGAACTTAAAAGCGAGGCTGATGAAACGCACCCCAGACCTTGCGAGAAAGCGAACGTCTAAGACAACCATTTCAGATCAAATTTAGCATCTTGTGCATTGTCTGGATACACATTTTCTCCCAGATGCATTAGACTGATTGATGGCACTCTCTTCTCTGGGCTTGCTTTCCTTTGAACTTAATGGCATAAAACTACTCCATTTGTGTACAAAACAAAATAAAATCCCCTTTCAAGCAGCTGTCTTGTTTTACAGTAGCTTTGAAGGTAGACTTACACCAATGCACAAAACAACAGACAGGATATGTGAAGCATACCCTGTTTCCAATTGCAAAAGAAACTTTTCACCTACACCTTTAACATCGTCTTCAAAGGATGAAAACCTCCAACTGTCAACATTAAGGGTAGTGTGTTATTAGTGGCAGCTTCTTTCTACAATGTAAGCTTTGACTTTGAAATGATTCCGATGCCGAATCCAGGCTCTTAGCGCTCATCGGCGGTCGGATTCCAGATGTTTTGTTTGTGATAATGTGATTTTAATTACCGTCCCTGAAGTGTGATAGTTTAAACTGTGCGTCAGTCGACTCTGCTGCCCCCCCCCCTATTTTACAGTTGAGTGGGCGAGTTGTACATCTCAGACTAAGTAGCCTGTCAGGTAGTAAGCCGATCAAGGGCACCAAAACCAAATGTTGCTTTTCCCTCCAAAAAATCAGTTGCCAGTCTTAATCCAAGTCGGAACAATTTCATCAGCTCTCTCCGGCGAAGCTGATCGTGATGCAGTGCACCTCACCTTATCTTTGGGCTTTTTCTTGCCGTTTGATATTGAACATTTCTTCTACACAGAGGCTTGATCTGATAACTCTAATCTTTGATCCCAGGGTGGTTTGATGCAGCAGTGGACAGAAGTGGGATAAAAGAATGCCCAGCGCCTTAAACAATAAAATCTGTATCTCTGAAAGCTGTGAAACGATGACCTGTCTTAAATCTAGCCCACAAGAGTTCAATCTTCCTGTAGAGTTTACTTCCAGCCTTAATTAAACACACTGAACCAGCTAAATAACCACTGAAGTATGCATATGATAGACCCTTTTTTATCCCGTGAGCAGGGCCACAGTAAGCAACTGTCTAGAACATCCAAAGTCAACAAAAGGTCATGTTTTCCCACCTTTTCTGCTGCCCTGCCTATCAGGCCAAGTAAGAAAATTTGTGAATAGTACACAGTCAGAAAACCCTGGCAGTACCCTCAAAAGGATAACTGCTAAAAATCACAGATTGGTGCCTGCAAGTCGATATATGCATACTTATGGGGTAAATAAGGTTCCTGTCCCAGTGACAAGCTGTTTTAAACCTCAGGGTACGATTTTTGCTCATTTTTGTCTGACCGTATAGAGATCATAATTTTTTATAAGACATTGTGACAGTATACTATTTAGGATATAGCTCTAAAAACGCCCAGGCAGGTGTGTTTAAGCAGGTTGTACATTCTGTAAGAAGGTGACCCACCATGACTGGATGCCCCCTGGTCTAACTTGCTTCACAGGGCTGGATCAAGATTACTTGACACCCCTGATGGCCCTAGTGAACAGCTAGTATTGTATGTGCTTCGACATCCAATATTTTATATGCCAAAGGACCCAAAGTATGTGCCCCATTTAGATGTCCCTGGTAGCTTGAGGCCCCAGGAAATAACTTGGCCCATAATGTAGTTTTATTTAACAACTGAGTAAATTTTTCATGCACACTGTAATTTTATTCCGATTCCTTCACTTATTTAATTGACATATTGTGACCTTTAATCAAACTGTTTACAGTAATCTGAAGTGTCTATAGCCAGAACTTTATAATGCTTGCTTTAAGTAAACGGCTTAAAATAGAGTAGCACATATTTACAGGACAAATATTGCTAAGCTGCATTAAGCTTGATCTCTAACACAGGTTGGGTTCATGTCCTCATAAGCAAAGCTCCATTATTTTCCCATTCCAAATATGGTTCTACTTTTGAAGTAATAACGTTGTGGATATGTCATTCCACTTTTGGCTGCCTTTGTGCTAACCTTATCCCTTGGATTTCCTCCACCGTGTTTGGCCCTAACCAAGACCTTTTCCAGAAATGAATTCAGCTGAAGGGCCTGATGACCTTTTACAATAGAGCGAGCCATGAGACATTAAAACCAGGCATCTGGTGGAAAGGCTACCACTTTCGCGCAATCTGGGTTCTTGTGATTACACCAATATAATGCATTTTACAACAACGCCAAGAAGTGACATTTCTGGTTGGATGTTATGCCAAGTCACAAAATGTGGCGAATTGAACAAAACAATATGGACACAAGGGTTACTTTTCAATTTTTATAAGAAGCTGAACATTTCCATTTGTTTATTCTTAGCCGTGAAGAGCTTTAGCTTTCGTAAACTCTCAAGGACGGTCCACCTTGTACGGATGAAGGAAAGTCTCTGGCACATTTAATTAGAAATGTTCCAAAGGCTGTTTAATTGATTTCACATTTTGGCATTTTCTTTTTTATCAGCAGGGATTTAATCATGTGAAGGGGGTAAAGCATATTCATTACTGCATATTTCAACCAGCAGAGACGCATATTAGTTTATTTATTTTTTTAATCTATCTCCTGGTTGAATAAGCATTAGCATTTATTTACCAAATTAACCACTTATGACAACATTGGAAAGTAGTTTAACCCAAGGGGTGAGGGTTTGGCGGGTTAGCATATACTGTAAGCTAACTAGTCCTTGCTGATAAATGTCACAACAATATTTGAAGATAAAAGCATCATTCCTTTTACACCCATGGAGCTCTGGATTTACAATGTTAATAACTGTAGAAACAAATAATCACACTCTCAAAAAAGGGTCCATTAATAGCCATTCTAAGGTACCTGTGTAAATCGCAAATATTTAATCACATTATAGTAGATGTTTTGCCAACGATTGATTTATTTGGAGAGCCCTTAAAAGCGAGAAATGGACTTCAGTATTTCTTCGATGACTGCCTTTTCACGCCGTAATTCACCTGTGAGTGATTTGCCTGTGAGTAAAGATGGCAGCAAGCAGGTCGCGCACTTCCGGTGGGTCCAAAGCAGCTGTCACCGAGATGAATGGGAATGGTAATGGATGGTATTCTCCAGGTATAATAACCTCTTTGGTTTAACCCTGTACCTATTATCAACTCCCCACTTTTAATTCATGCCAACTCTAATGCAAATGCGCTGTAAAGGAACTGCTGATGTACAAAGTGGATTGCTAAACTGCACAGCATTTTTCACAAGCCAGCTCGGTCTCGATTTGAAGGGGCTGTCGTCCCCTATCTGGTTGACGGACGTGCGTGTCAGACTTGTTTACTGGTTGGCGCGTGGAGCTGTCCTAACGGCTGATGCTGTTGATCCGAGGCAGGCGTCCAGCGTCTGCGGACCGCATGGTAGGAGGGATATCTTAATCATGTAGGCACAAAATCGAAATCAAGGCTTAAACTGAAAGGGTCATTACATTAGGATGACTTTATGTTGCGTTATACTGTAGTTGGATGTGCTCTATTTGGGTAGTAGGATGTCTTAATCTAAATAAGCAATGGTACTTTCCTCTTCATATCAAATGACAACTGCCTGAATGACTGATGTGTTATTTTACTTGGGATCTCATGGTGCTCCTGTTTAAATTGTAAAAAAAAATGTTTTCCTTTGTAAACAGCACAACACAGATATGTTACCCTTGTATCACAGACTGAAAAGCTGATTGCAATGCAACACCAACTCTTTCTAACACCTTCTCCCACACCGACTCATCTACACGGCAGATCCTATCATGTCTGCAGGGCGAGACACTTTTTACACTGCTTTGGAATCGATTATTGATAGTGTTGGTTGTGTTTTATTTGACAGCATGGATTTTCCTTCTCAGGAGGAGGAGAGGGGGAGCGATAAGAGAGTTTGGGAGGTGGAGGCGGCCACTCAGAAGAGGAAATAGATCCATTGAACAGGTCAGAGTTTGCTGGATCTGGAAGCTCTGGAGGTGGAGGCACAGAAATAACTGGAACAAACATGAGAGCAGTAAAAGGAGGCTCTGGTCATGTTGAGGTTCACAGAAAGAGGTAGAGAGACACTTGGGATAGAGAGATAAATGGGTAATGACTTGAGGGTAGTGTGCTAACATTTCAGAGCTCAAAAAAAAAAAGGATTTGAAAATAAATTCATTTAATTTTGTTGCTGTGTTGCAAAAACTAATGTTGAAGTAGTTTTAATCAGTTTGAGACTATGGAAAGGTAATCTTAATTGCTGTATGTCATCCACAATAATTAATTATCTATCTGAAATGCACTGTATGTCTGTCTTAAAAGTTGTGTCTTTCTTTCTTGAGAGTTCATATTTTTTTAATACCTTTAGCGGGGATTTTTTTTCTGCTCAATAAAGCCGACCCATTAAATGTACATTCTATGCATAAAATAAGTAAATAAATATATATTTTATATCTGTTTAAGGCTATAGACCTGAAAAAAACACTACTGTAGTTTGGGGTCTATAAGCATTATTATTTATCTATTACTGTAGTTCAGCAAGGTTGCATGAAAATGTTGACAGGTGACAGTAATCAACTATTATATTGTAAATGATAAACAAAATAAAAATAAGCAAATAGACATATTTCAAATTAAAGTTGCTATTCTTTTTATTATTCTGTTTATCAAGGAATACAAATTTATTAAACACTACGATACAATAAATCAATAAATAACATAAAATAAAATAAATTAAACAGCTCCTTTGAAATTTTTGCTGTCGGATAGTACTAACCTCAACCAGCAGGCGCTAACTGACCCATGGTAATATGTAGCTGAATCGTAAAGATGGTTGACTTTTTTAATTGAAAAGCGTTCTCCCTATACAGTCGCTATGTTGAGTGTTGCAATTTCGCCTTTTCATACTTCAACAAGACTCCAGCTCACGTCTAGTTATCATGCTAATGTTACTCTCTGCTTCATGGGCAAACACACACTCAGATTCCTAGCACACCCACAAACAGCCATCATAACGACCATCTACATCACACCCTCCATACACGTTCAGATTTGCTGCAGAGTTCGCAGGCAGCCTCTCAAGTTTAATGACGCGTAGCAACAGGATCGAGAGAGGATGAGGGGGGTCACGGCACTAATGTCCGGACACATCGCCAGAGGATCAGGGACTTCCAGACAAAGGACATCAGAGAAAGCCCCTCTCTCTCCACAAGCACATTTCTGACCTCTTATATCCTCAAAGAAACCCATTCACAACTATTTCTGCTGCGTTTCCAGATCTCTAAATAGAAGACATTTTGGACAGACATGATGGACACAACCGAAATGCTCATGGCAACCTATAAATTGTCTCCTCAAATGCATTGTTTTCCAAATCCTTCAGAGGTTTGTCCTCTAGAAGTCTCAGATATCACATGATGTGGTTTCCTGCAGTACAGAACATATATTTTCATAAGGCAAAGATTAATTGAATGCATTGGAATAATTGAATGATTGCCAAACCCCCCTAACCACATGACTGAAATAGTCAAATCCATCAGTGTTCAACTATCCCTGCCCACTGGCTTGTCAGCATAACCTGATTTTTGGTTATTAATGTAACAAATGCAAGATTATTTCCCGTAACTCTTCACGTTCAGTCATAGGAAATGGCATATTTTTGTATTATCTTTAATATGCGGCATTTATGGCTCCTAATATTATTGAAGCCCTTGTCAGAATGTGTCTAATTACCTAAATACATTTAGAACATGTAAATATTGAACGATGACCAAAGCTATTACACATTCACAAGGCATCTTACTGCTTTGTGTTTCACAAAGAGAAAGTTCTTTCATTGGGGAGAATGTCAGGTTATACATGACGGGATAACAGTGCTTCATATCACTGTTGTTACATCTCATAGTGTTCCACACTCCTATGACTACTTATTTCAGATTTCCCTGAGTGCTTATACGCATAATGAAAGTGCATGTATATGAGTACTGTCAAGCTGTAAATATAGAAATGTAGTCTGAACAATTTATACATCTGATTTTGTATACTAAAGAGGAAGTATGCCATACTATACAGATTCATAATGACCTGAGGGTCAGCAAAGGATGTCAGTGTGGTAATTTTCAGGCGTACTACCCCTTTTAACGGACTCTTTTGTATGGGGTGGGGTGGAAAAGGGGTCTACCAACTTGCCTACTATTAGTAATTGCATTCCAATAATGTCTTAAACTTCTCCCCTTTTTTTGGTAAAATGTAAACATGTTTTCCTCACATCAACACTGACTAGAAAATTATAGTAAATACTTTTAATTACTAATAACAGTGCTTATTTATATGAAAGCAAGGGTTTGTGGGTATACCACAGGTCATTGTGCCACCAAACATCAGAAATAGTGAAGGAGAGTGACATAAACACACACACACACACAGAGACAAAGAGAGAGAGCATTGGAAGGAAAGCAAATAGTGGAGTGAGACTCCAGCCCTTAGGGAGCAGCACTTAAGTAATTA
>JAUMHR010000059.1:1897430-1908064 GCA_032361145.1 Enteromius fasciolatus
AAAGAGAGAGAGCATTGGAAGGAAAGCAAATAGTGGAGTGAGACTCCAGCCCTTAGGGAGCAGCACTTAAGTAATTAATGTTTGAAATTGCTTAAGTTCAGCACGGAGACTCCCAAGAGAGCCAGTATCAGTCACGCACACACACACATACATGCAAACCACACAGAAAGGAGGTGAGGAGACAAGCTATATCTAGATTTGCATTATCCTCTTGTTTTCTTGAGGTACACTTTAAGACAATCAATGTGTTCATGTTTTATCATCACTTGAATGCAGATATATATTTTGGACACAAACTTAGAAAAATGCATTTTTATCAAAGTATTGCATTTCCACGCAAAATACATTCAGACATCAAATTCTTTCACCTGTAAATAGTTATATGAATAATTGAAATTGCATTCAGTAATCAGAACACACACACGTTTAGGCTACGTGCATACAGTGCATATATACCTATATAGACGCACATACTCTATTTATATATAGATCACACACACATAGCCACAAAATGTGTTATGTGTGTTAAAGTGTTACCACTAAATTTTATTAGTTACTATTCTACGTAGTATAGCTGAAAATATATGTTTTCTCTAACAAGTTTCATGAACGTGCCTTAATCTGGTCAGATAAATACATATCCTTGCCTAAACTTGGTCAGGCTTCTCAAACGAACATTGTGAAAATAACATGCAGCAAGAAAAATGGGATCATCTATTGAATTTTGTCATTTAATTGGTTCTTGTTACAGGTATAATGAGCACTCTAAACTCTTGTCATTATCATCAAGAGCTTTAGAGAAACGCCTGGCTGTAGTCTTTGAACCCTCTCAAATGAGACTGAAGGGACTCTTCAAACTGTCAGCGGTAATGCCACACGTATAACTGTTCCTAAACCTTGCTGTAATGGATTTCTTTCACATTTTCAGCTTAAGCATGGCCATTAAACTAGATGCAGCCCTTCAGCCAGACGCGCCGGAAACCTGACTCTTCTCTCACTGTCCCTTCTCTTAAAGATAAATTGAGGTGGAACGTCCATCGGCACAATGTCAGTTTAGCGTGCCAGCTCATTTTTCAGTGGAACGTAGAATCAGACAATGACTGAATTTTAAGAGCTCAGATAAACGCAGTCCCTAAGGACAACAAAGACAATTACTGTCCTGGGGGAACAAAGGACGGCAATGAAGCAGTTTTAAGCAGATCTGCTCTCATCAGTCCCAAAAGGATGAGGGTAATTATTGAATAAGACATTTATTTCTATTTGTTTTACTTAATGCTAATTAAAAATGCAAATGAGCAGAAGGACTTTCATTCCAAATTTGAATCCCCTTACACAACAGCTCGTTTATGTTGTGGCCTAGCAACTAATATGCATGAGCTGTGGTCTTCTTGTGGGTGTCACAAAGTCAAATCCAGTGATATTTCCGAAACATGTTTCCTGCCCTCTTGTTATCTGCTTAAAAAAAGTGCCATGCAATATTAAATAACTAAATTTAGCAAATTAAGCTAGCGCAGGGGTCTTTAACCTTTCTCCTGGAGGGCAACCGAACTGCAGACCTTGAGTGGCTGGTTCAGGTGAATATAACAGAGGTCTCTCATGCTGGTTGACATTGGTTCTGATCTCATTCAGGATGGCGTATCAGATAAAGTGTGATTAGGTTTAGTGACATGAGTTCAACAGACTAGCTGCTAAGTGCTGTGGAGGTAAAGCTCACTTATCTGACCTCAGAGCACACTAGTGTCTATTGCTAAAGGCTGAGGCCTTTAGAGTGCTTGTTAGCCTCCTGTGCTGGTTGACATGGATCCCACTGGGACCCTCGCCTTTTCAAAACTCACTGCAACAATACTAGATTTTTGTGGGAGGTTTCCAGAACATTGTAAATATCCTATGGGTGTTTTTTCAGAATGCTGCAATGCCATTGTAAAGGTGTTTGGGTGGTTGCTATCATTGGTGGTTGTGTACTGGCAAAAGTCAAATAAGTTTAGTCCATCTACAAATGTTACAAAAAAATCATACATTTCTGTTTGACAAGTGGTGTTGTTTGAGGTATAGTCATTGCAGGATTGATTGCAGGTTTAATTCATCATGGCTGGAGTTTTGCTCAAATACCTACTGTTAGTACGAGTGAAAGAAAGCAATGTTTGCCACAGAGAGCACCGCTAAAACTGCTAAACTATATCATCTCAACTACATATCCACGGAAAGATGACAAGATTAAACCTGCTAGACAATCATCGCCACCTCCATTCGAATTTCGTCAAGTCTTCCGTAAACTACATGACATGTTGAGCGAATGCCGTTTTGCAATTTTTACAGCGCTTGTGGCCGTAAATCACAGCATCTGAAAAGGGAGGCTTCAGTTTTTCTCCAGCTGTTCTCATGTAGGAAGGTGTCAGAGCTCACACATGGCAAGAATCAAACGAAATGGAGACAGAGCGAGAGAAAGAATGAGAGTGAAAGAGAGAGAGAGAGAAATTGGAGAAAGCAAATCACTCGAGGGGTCCAGGAGACATGAGTGAGTCCCGGCTCAGAGTAAATGACTTCCTTGTGCGCTCTCCTCTCTGGTATGTATTTTTAAAAAATAACGCGTAGGATCACGTTGCCGCTGCTCGTGGTGTTTGTGATGTCCCGAGCTGGGCGAAAGGAAGAGAGCAGAGGCTAGCTGTCCTCTGAGGAGAATATGGAGAGGAGGTGATCGCTTGGCATTTCCTTTACAATCAGCTTTTCTTTCATAGAGAGAAAAAGTAGGAACTTCAGAAAGTGAGCAGTCAATAAGCTGGTCCTCCTACATGTTTCCACATTTACATAACTCACTGCATTTCCAGTACATTAAATAAAAAACAAACAGCCTAAGTATTATTTTATAGAATGCAATCAGATTACTCTACTCTATGTTTCCCAATACTTTTTCAGGGTCACCGGATCAATATAGGAGCAACAAAACCATGTACCTACATACTATGTGAAAAGGTGGCTTTAAACCTTTTCAGTCCTCGAATTGATATTTCCTTTACACCCCCAAGGGGAAATAAAATGACTGTAGTCTAGACCTGTGGACAGAGGGGACGTTTCTGATCAATAAATGTGAAGCGTTTCAAATCCCCCACAGCCAGAGGACACACGACTGCTGAGACTCCACTGGATATCATTATAGCAAGACACAGAGTTTGAGACGGAGCAAGACCAGTGACGTCAGCAAGAGATGGATTTTTATTGCCAAATTACAGTTCTGAGGCGTTTCATTTTGGTATTGTTATTGAAAGCAATGTTATTGTCATTTTGTCTTGATATTAGTAGTAATAGTAGTAGTAAAACACAAATATACTGTATTTTAAAGTAAACAAATATGTATATGATAAATTAGAACTACAACTAACATTAAAATTACATTTTTAAAAACACCAAAAAATAATTCGGTATATTGTTATTATTATTATCTTTTTTTTTCACATTAAAAATATACTTACAATTACAACGGTCATCAATGCTGTTTTTAGCATAAATCAGCTGCCCCTGGATGTAAACAAGGCTTTTTTTGAGTTTAATGAGTACTTAGCATTTATTTACATCGCAAAAAGAGTTTTTATTTAAATACTATATGAATCAAATAAATGGTATAGGCAGCTGGATGGCATGCAGAGAGGATGGTTCCAGCCAGGCGCACCAGTCATGTAATTATTAACATTATGGAAGATCTGGTGAAGCACTGGGGATCCTTCATTTGCCAGGATGTCCCTTGGGAATTGGCAGCATCCGTTATCAAGGGAATGGAATCATTGAGTAGACTGAGATAATGGAAATGGTAGTGAGTGCTTTTCCTCGTTCTCCCTTTCTCTCTCTCTCTCTCTCTTGCGCTCACTCCATATCTGGTTCTATTTCTCATCGGAGCAGCAGACCTACTGACGTCGGCCGCATTGATCGCAGAGTGCTGGTGACAAAATAAAAGAACCCTTAGGGTGGGGGTTAAAAAAAAAATCCAATCCAATCTTATAGACACTATACGTCTATGTAAAGTACCCATTGTGGAAGTTCTCGGACACCAAACCCAGCTATACCTGCCACATTATTTTCAACAACTGTCTGTAATAAAAACATTTTATGTGTGTGAACTGATTGCTATTGATTTTATTTGTTGTACACAACCAGTAAAAAGTTCAGAATGAAGATTTTGTTTTTGACCAAGTCTCACCAATCTTACCAATTAGTACAGTATAGATCTGTATAAATCTAACCATATAGTTGCAGGAATACTAAAATTGTGTCAAATATACAATTTCAAAAGCACAACTCAAATTAAGTGATGTTCTATTTAAAAACAATGGTGTGCTTTCTCTCTCTCCTCCACCTTGACAAGTCACGAGGGCTCAGGACACAACAGCACACCATCCCGCTGGTTTTAATTGCAATCAATTAAAAAAACTTTCCAAGCGTGAAATACGAAGCCTGACACAGGACGTTCTGAAGCAGGCAGAGGTGACGAGCCGCGCAGCTTTGATTAAAATCAATATCAAACTCCAGCAGGAGCGTGCTTACAAACAGACCTGACCTTGCGCCTGTAATATTAACCGCCAAAAAAAGGCGCAGGATTGTCGGGATAGATGGACAAAGAGAGATGGAGGAAGGAAACGAGAAAGAAAAAGCACCTCCTTGACAGCCTAAGCAATGTCTCCGAACGCCGCTTTATTATTGAAATTCTCGTTGCGTTGATATTCGTCTCCAGTTCTCCATCCCGCCGTGGCCCGGCCTTGACAGCTCAGTAATCAGAGTTTTAAAATTGTTACCATTTTCCTTGATGATTCTCAATGTGACCGCGGTTAGTATTAATACAGGTCGCGGAATAATAAACAGCCTGTCAGCACAAATAGTCCGGCGTGTCTGACTAGCGTTTGGTTATTCAGTCTATCTGCTGTGAACCAGCTTTGCCTGAAACGCAGAGGTTATGTGTTACCTGTTATGTGTACACCTCGGCTGTGCCTGTGGTGACAAAAATCACAGCCGTCCACCTGGCTGCAGAAACATCTCTTATTGCTGCAAAGCCAAAGTTCATTAGTGAGAAATAAAAACTGTTTTTTAACACGTATATGCTTCATTTTTAATTAAAATGAAGCATATACTTTTCACGACTTGTACTGTAAAAATGGGTTAACAGCACAGGTCTCAAGATATTTAAACATGATGCCAAATAAGCAGCAAAGACATTTTTTTTTTTACCAAAAAAAGGATTTGACTTTATATATATAGGGGGTTGTTTAAATGCCATTATGTAGTTTATATGTTTATTTGAACATATTAAAAGTTGAAACCTTGTAATTTGTATTAAATAACTGATATATAATTAAGACTCATTTTACAAAAAAAAAAAATGTAATTTCATTTAATTTTATTTGACCTTCTAACCTAGCTTACTGCTTCTATCAAATACCAGCAGCCGCAAAATGAGAACAAAGGTTGCAGTAGATCATTTATGGATTTCATATATGGCATATGTATATATATATATATATATCTTGACTGTAGGCTATTAATGCTTGTACACTACATACATAACCTGTAAATGTTTAGACAGTTTATCAGCATTTCACAACGCTGCAAACTCATCCAATCAGAACTTCTTTTCTCTGTAGTTTATCCATTATGTTTAGGAATATAGACCTTGCAGCCAGAATTCTCCATCCTAATCTGCCCAGCCTAAAACACTTTTAAGCTTGAATCTCAGATGCACATTTCCTATGACCGATGCATGTAAGTGCTCAATAGATCAGATATCATACAGTGACATTTTCTGCTTATCGCACGAGCTCTGATGCGGCGTGAGCGATTCTTACCCTGCTAAAAAGAGCCCAAGAGATGACCACGGCCTTGAGAAGATTAGTGAGCACTTTTAAGCGTGAGACAGGGACAGTGCGTTATCAATAACAGTGCATTACTGTAGCTCGGCCGTGTAAACAGCAGACTTACAACCGTTAGCATACTGCAGAGCAGATGGTCCGAAAGACTACTCAAACGGTCAACTCAGCATGACCGCACAAGACTGATGATTATGTTTAAATAAATTCCACCGTATTTGCTTTATTTCCAGGAGGTATATTTAGCTCTTTATTTATGTGTGATGGACTGCAGTGTGCGTAAGATCTATCTTTGAAACAGAGACTCAATATTCTTAACTATACTAACACCACACTGAAGCGTTCTCATTACACATGCTCATGCATTCTTTATGGATATCCTAAACTCTGCTCTACATTCAAACTCTGTTAATTGTGGGGTTTTATTCAGTAATTTATTTATTTATATATATGTGTGTGTGTTTATTTTTCTTTATCTATTTATTCTATTGTCTTTTTACCATTTTGTTTTATTTATTTAATGAATATTTCTATTCACTTTTTATTCCCACTTTCACTTTGTTGAAAAATACTCAAAAATAAATTGTTTCATATATTTTTATTTCAATTTAATTAACCTTTCTTTCTATCTATCTATTTCTCTCTGTCTGTAATTGACTTAATTTTTCAAAAAAAATAAATAAATAAATAATTTGAAGCAAACATTGTTGTTGTGGTTTTATTATTTACTTTTATTATATATTTTTTATTATTTATTATTTATTATTTAGGGTAGGATAGGGTGATAAAGTAAAACCTGGATACGATCAAACAAGCTTTGATTATCCGAGGTGCAGCACAGCATCCAAACAGTGTGTCAGACACAATATCAGACCTCTTCCTCTGATGCTCACATCCCCCAACACCACTGGCAACTACAAAGACCCCCGACGAACTTTGCTGCGCTATTCGGGACAATTAGTCACGGCGGCGGGGAAAGTGCCTTAACTGAGTTTTGCTAAAGCGAGCGAGACAAGAGCAGGAGGATGGATTACACCATGTATCAGCGCTCGGGACAGAAGGGCTATCTGGCCAGGGATGTTGTAGATTACATGCTAGAACACCGTAAACTAACAGAGCCAGATGGAGTCAAAAAAATGAATCCTGTAGGCAGTAAAAACGGTCCATCAGCATGTTCCCAGCTAACACAGCTAGCCTTTTTCTTATAACAGTTTATACATATTCAAATGATACAATGCAACATTTGAGTATTCACTCACTATGATGTCACGAATAATCTATTGATTTTCATTAAAACAACCCTGTTGAAGTAGAAGTAAAGCTAGTCTAAAAGGTGGTTAACAAGTCGTAACTCATCTCCCAGAATGGCATGGTTCGCAAATGTGTACCTTCATGCTTATTTTTCTTCTAAACATAATACATTTCTGTACAATGTTATTTGTACGCTCCTTTAAAACAGATTTTAATCACAGTTTCTTTCCACATGACTTGGTACGACTAGAGGTCTGTTTCCCATACAACAAATCGACTCATCGCTTTCATCACTGGAGAAATTAACTAGCTAGTCAGACGCTAGTTTTGCAAAACTATAGCTCTGTAATGACACCAATGAATTTGTGCGAATTAGCCACCTTGTAAAATGCATTCAAGATGGTTTTGGTTATTTCAAGTCCTTTTTCTTTCAGCAGAGGAACCACTTTCTGCTGGCTTAAGATTTTCAATGACCAAAGTAATCTCACAAGCTACGACCATTAATGTGATGCAACCATCTCAAAAATGTGTAAAAACGACACCGAGCCTTACCCATCCCAGAAAAAAACATGTTTAGCTTCTGCTGCATGCAGTCTGCTCTGGTTACAAAGCGAGCACACAGAGCAGCTCTCGTGGCAGCCGGCCGTCACTGTCATTCCTCTCATTTCAGGAAACGCAATACTGTTTAAGTGCTTTCATCACTTGCCAAGGCAACAGACATAGAAACACAGCCAAACAAATGCGAGCATGACATCACATGATGTTGGCTTGTAGACAACCATGTAACGACAATCTTCCTCTCACCACCAGCTGCAAATATCAACACTGTCTGGTGGTCCGTGAGCGAAACGACCCGCCAGAGTTCGGTTTATGTAAATGCCATCATATTTTGAGAACATGTTTTGGAAATATGTTGGCATACTTATGTTTCAGAAGACATAGCAAGGTCTAAGATTTTGTCTTACCTAGCAACTAGTCCTGGGTGGTATGACTAAAACATTAGCACTGACTTTTACATACTATGTATACTAAAATTTAAAAGAACTGTTTTTAATTTCATTATATTTTAAAATGCAATTTATTCCTGTGAAATAAGCTTCCAAAACTGAATGTTCAGCCTCATTACCGATAATTATCAGATAATTATTTTATTATGCTGATTTGCTGCTCAAGAAGCCTTCTTGAAGAAGATTCTCTTGTCTCTTAATCAATACAATTAATTGCGATTAATTGCATGCAAAATAAAAGTTTTAGTTTATATTTATCATGTATATATAAACACACACACACACACACACTTTTATTGTGAAAATATTTACATTTATATTTATATACATATAACTTAATATACAAAAATATAAATATTTTTTTTTCTGAAATATATAAATGCATTTGCATTTATGTATTTATATATACATAGTACATGTAAACAGCATACATTCATATACTATGTTAACAAAAACTATTATTTGACAGCATATATATGTATTAACAATGTAAACAATAACTTTTATTTTAGATGTGATTAATTGTTTAACAACACTATATACTGTATAAATATATAAAGACATAGATTTTGTTGTTGTTATTGTTATTATGTGTCCATGCTGAATAAAAGCAATAAAAGTAAAAATATATATATTTATATTACTGATACCAATATATGAAACTATAATATAATTACAAATGATTTAGATATAATATATAAACACATTTTATTTGTCTGCTATGTTTACCCAACTGAACATAATCTAGATGTTTTGAGGATCTCATTACTCTGGCAAAACACTATTTATTTTTTTATTTATTTGATCAGCTGCGGTCATTCAGTATGCACTGAGCATCGGGCAGGAAATGCATTTGTCCCTGCCTGCTCATGTTTGGCAAGGGATAGGGACAGAAACAGCTCAGAGCGCATTTCTTCCCGGGCATGTTACATTTTTTGTTTGACATTGAAGCAAACACATTTTAATGGATGTTGGACCGCACGCATCACTGTGTCACTGCCGCTGATAGAAGTGTAAAGCAGGTGAAAGTGCTTAGTGCAGAAAGACTAGGAGGGAGGCGCTGATACAGTACGTCCAGCTTTCTGGAACACTCAGCTCTGCCGAGACTCGAGCAGACACTCACCTTGCGGGTGTCACCAGCTGCGCTTTTCCGCGCGAGTGCTTCTGCAAACATTTCAAAAATCATTTGCTTTTTTCTTTTCTTTGCTTTTTGGATAAAGACACTATTGAACGAACACCAGCGCAAACAGAATTGGAAGAGTTCACACCTGAACCAGACAGATGGACCGACCGACAAATGCTTTTTACTTTTGACAGCTCAGCGTTTGTGTGACAAACAATAGTGTTACTCTCTGATAAATGGCAAATATCCAATGAGACTGACCGACGGTTAAGAAGCAAAAAAAGAAAACAAAGTGTTCCCAAGGTTGTAATCAAGTATTTGCTATGTGTTCCTTTGTATATGGTTGCTAGGGTGTTCTGGGTGGTTGCTACAGGACTGGTGTGTGATTGGTATGATGTTTTAAGTGGTTTCTAGGGTGTTTTGTGTAATAGCTGCTCCTGTTCCTATTCCTACAGTCTTCTGGGTGGTTCGCCGGGTGTAGACAAGTGTTTGCTAGGTGTTTCTTCATATTTGGTTGCTAGGCAGTTTTCATGTGGTTTGTTGGTGGTTTCTAGGCATTTGCTAGTCTGAGTGGTTCTTGCAGTGTTACTGGTGTAGGTGGTTACCAGGGTGTTGTTACATGGTTGCAGTTGGGTTTTGTTTCTATGTGATTGCTATGGTTGTTCCCAGGGTGTAGCTAGGTGGCTGTTAGGCTACTCAACATATTTGATTGCCTACTTGATTCACCTATCGTTAACCCCCCTTTCTTCGAATGCAGATGAGCCAATGGCACTCATGTAGCAGTAGCGAGCGGAACTGGTACATCTGTAGGTTTCAGTGCCATAGAGCAACACTGGAAGACCTGCAGCTTTCATGGTTTTTATGGGGTTTATGCTTCAAAAAAAAAAGAAAAAAAATAACTATATGTCTGGTGTACTTTTGATGCGTCCTGAGATTCCATTTCCTGACTCTGAACAAAACTGAGGTTGAATGCTTAGCAACATTTTGCTCTATCCAAATGAAGACAACATGTTAATTATCTGGCTCATAGATTGTCATAAAGTTTTCATCTATTTTATCAGAATGTTAAATGTCATTTTGTGCAAGGTATCTTTGGCTAAAACCAGAGATGCTAATATTAGTGAGGCCATGCTAATGTACAAACCTAAAGCGGACTGTTCTCAGGTCTTGAATAGTGTAGGTCAAAAACACAAACAGGGGTCTACATTCACTGATCGTCATGACTGGCCACAATATGAGACTTCTCTTGATTGCATGGTCTTCTGAAAACCCCTTAACCCCCTTATTCACTGTATTTTTTTTTTTCTTCTTAATTTTATAAATAACATAGGCATAGACATAAAAAGACACCCCATTACGTTATAACCTTTTCCTCTTCTAAGCCTCTAGGATTTTTATTTATTTATT
>JAUMHR010000059.1:1920660-1942865 GCA_032361145.1 Enteromius fasciolatus
ATACATTTTACTTGTGCCTGACAAATCGAAATCCATTTCGTTCAGAGAAAGACATAAATATTATTTATTTGGACATGGACATGGTTTATTTGATTTTAATTGTACTATTATTATTGTTTAAAGCGTATGCTTTCACAAACTTGTTCACCTTAAAAGATGAAGGAAAATTTGACTCCTTATGATACGACCCCTTCAAAAGGTCATTGGAGGAATTCACACAATTTCCCAAAGCAGCCGTAACTATTAAGCCCCGTTAATGAGATGAAAGTGTTTCTCTTGAAGGAAACAGCTCCTCGATGGAGGCACTAGCAGCTGTGGGCAGCAGGGAGCAAAGCTAATTCAGTATGCTTAGTGAAAACAATCGTATCACACCCAGACTGCTAGGATTACAGGGCAGATCGAGTCCACCTGCAGGGCTTCCCAGCACTGTTAATAAAGCCACGGTTTTCAATTAAAAGTCTTTTAAACACTCTAAATCTAATCATGCTTGCAGGTGACAATACAAGTTAACTTGGCACGTTAACTTAAGAATAAGAAGAGAAGATTATTTTAAACGGATTTCACAACATTTAATCACCCAGGTTTGCCCACTGAAAAGCTGCTGAGCGAAAGGGTAGACTTATGTAATATTAAACAGTCTTTTCTCGCCATTAAGACGGTTTAATAGTGTTGTTCATTGTGAAGATGCATGGTGGTACTTGAGCTGCATTTTAAAAACACAATTTGCAACCTTGTTGTGGAGGAAACTAAATGTAATGCACGGTATTCTGTATGTAATGCTGGGCAGTAAAAGCAATATCACCATGCATGTGAACATTTATTGTTCATACGGCATATCAAGGTGGGTAAGATTATTTTAATGTGCCTTCTCTGATTTTCTTTTGCTCACCAAGGCTGTATTAATTTGATGAAACATACAGTAATAACAGTAATATTTTGAAATATTATTACAACTTAAACTGTGTTCAAATGCAATCCATTTCTGAGATGCAAACCTGAATTTCAGCATCATTATCTCGGTCTTCAGAGACACATGATCCTTCAGGAATAAATCGAATTATTATTATTATCATTTTTCATTATTACAACAGCATTATTTAAAAGCATTTTTTTTTATTTGACTAATGCAAACCGATACTAAAAATAATAAAAATTTGTATCGTAAAACTTATAGCTCCAACTTGTAAATTTGTTTGAATTTGTTAAAAAAAAGTTCTGAGACACCCTAAAATAGCAGACATATGCAAAAATATAGCGTTTTTTTTTTTTTTCAACTAAAACCTATAATAACGCAACAGGTTGCATCTGCAAACAAAGTAAACACTTCTTCATGTTGATCCTCCTTTAGAAGAATCTCAGCTTCATCTTGATTAGTTTGACACACGTCAGCCTCTTTATTTGAGCTTTTCTCCATGTTTGGCTTTCACAAGTTCACTGTGCCATCAACATGAAAGTGGTTGCAATCACAAAAGGATCCAGTCAGCTTGTGCAGGACCAAGGCGCCACAAATGCAGCGTGTCCAGGGGCCCTCAACCTTGAATATCCGCCAGGGTTCATAGTAGCCCATGCCGGGGCGTAAACAGAGAAATGTACCCTGGCATTTTCCCCAGTCCACTCCAATCAGAGGCCAAATGGGGAATGCTAATGCAATTAACGTTTCCCAGTCAACACAACGCCTCCCCCCTCGTCCGAATTCTGCAAACCACCTTCCTTTAATAACCGAGGGTGCTTGCTATCAAAAGCAGTGGCACTAATAAAGCAGACATGCCATAAAAAGCCAAGGGGATGGAGGGAAATTGGGCAAATAACTCTGCCCCAGAGCGCTAACGCGATTTGGAATGCGCACGCTAAGAAGAGGTCCGTCTGTGATGGTTTTCCAAGTGAAGGAGGCTGGCCACTCTGACGGCATGATTTATTTATTCATTTCCCTTTCTCGTTTAATGGAAATATAAAAGCCTGCATTGATTAGAGTTTAAGGATCAGCAGTTAATAGATTAAAAGCTTGCGACGTGGCCAGAGAACAGCTGCAGCATTTTGCTCGAGGGTTGTTGTTTTGTTACTATTTTTTGGGCGTCCTGTATTTTGCACTTTGCCAAGAGATAAGGGTCACCCTTGTGCCCTGACCTTGGAAAGCCTTTCCTGATTTACAGTAAATCATCACCTACAGGTGCAAAAGCGATAGAGGTGGTCATTTACCAAATTTACCCCCAAGGCGATGGCAAAAGCGTCAACTCATTGACCTTTCGAAGACATGCTGGTGATCTTATGGCCTTCAGCCTATAAATAACCATGTATACTCTGTGTTTACTTTGGCAAGGGTCAAGATGTGTCTTTAAATAGAGTCTGGGATGGAGGACCTGGATCTGGTATCATAATGCTTCATGAACAGGGACGAAGCCACTAAGGAAAGAACCAAGTTAAGTCACACGCTTGAGTTAAACAGGTTAGTTACAATCCACGTAGCCCGATTTAGTAACAGAGGATGGTTTGTGAACAGGGTTAAATGGAAGAATGATAGAGCCATGCAAAAAACGGATTAATCAGTTTCAAGCAGAGCCAAATCTTGAAGACTCCCTTGGGAGGGAGGAGCATTGGGGTTTGGTGGATTCTATGCAATTTGAATGTTGTGAACTGAAGGGATACTCTGATCCGAGGTTGATCCAAAGGTGCAAATGAACAAATATGTAGATAGATTTACAACCCCTATACATGTTCAGCCCACCTACAGACAGCTGAGACATTGGGTATCAATGCAACATGGAAATGGATTCATCTACTACGCAGCACATGACATATAATTTCCATACTCAAGCAGAAATAATAGATTTCAATCAGACCAGCAAGGTGCAAAGACACATTCAAAACGTAAATAATGTAAATTTGTATGCACTATGTTCTAAACTTACATAATCACAATGTGTTTTGTTTCTGTAATTGGGATAGTTCACCCAAAAATGAAAATTTGATGCTTACCCCCAGGGCATCCAAGATGTAGGTGACTTTGTTACTTCAGTAGAACTCAAACAAAGATTTGTAGCTCAAGCCGTTGCAGTCTGTCAGTCATATAATGACAGTTAATGGGGCTCACGGCTTTGAGAAGCAAAAAAACATACACAGACAAACCAAATTAATGTGTAAAGACATGAAACAATCAGTAGTATTTTTTTTACCTCTGATTCATTGCAATGTCCAACTGTCCTGAGCTCATTCACACCAACCGGCTTGTGAAACATCTTTTTCTTCTTCTTGATTGATGGAGGATCACAGTAAGACTTATACAGTAAGTGCATTACCACCACCTATCTCTCAAATAGACCATTGACACTCCAACTTGAAATTGTAGATAGAGTTTCAATGGTTTCGGTAATGCACTTATAAGTCTACTATAAGGACAGTTGGACATTGCAATGAATCAGAGGTAAAAAAAAAAAAAAAAAAGATCAATCAAGACCAATTGTTTCTTTACAAATCAACGTATCGTCAGGAGCCACAGGGTATAGTTTGTTTTTGTCTGTGTATGTTTTTTGACTCAAAGCCATGAGTTCTATTGGCTGCTATTATATGATTGACAGACTGCAACGGCTTGAGTTAAAAATCTTTGTTTTTCTTCTACTGAAGAAGCAAAGTCACCTACATCTTGGATGTCCCGGGGGGAAGCAGATAAACATCACATCTTCATTTTTGGGTGAACTAACCATTTAATCGCTCAATTCAAACTTCGTTCTGTAGATCTTTTTAGGCTTAAATGTGCAGATTATTTATTAATGTACAACATTCAAAACATAGCTGGCCGTGATAACAACATCATGCAGTTTGCATACTGTGCTCCCACTGGTCCTCACATCGCAAAGACAGTGTCACGTTGTGAAACAAAGCAATTCCATTTAATTTTTCATTCATAAAGCTGAATTTAAAAACACTACATTAAGGCAAAGTAGATTTCACTTTTGGTGCGAATGCTTAGCATATACGTATAGCCGATCACTAGACTTTTGTAACTTTCTTGATTAAAAAAATTGTTCATCTTTGTCTAATGTCTGTACAATTTTTTATTTTTAAAGCATATGCCTTATTTTTCATGACCATATTTTTCTAACACAAAACAAGACTTCTAGCATTTAAATGCATTTTAATAAATACTAAAACAGCACATGGGGTTGGCGGCACTCACGCTCTCAATATCAAATGTGGCAACATCACATTAGTTAGCTCAGTGAAGGGCTAAATTGGAAGAGTCAAGAAAATAGCTTAACTGCTCATCTCGAAAATTCTTATTTACTGCATAAAAGACACAGGCTTCTGATTCGCACGCGAATGAAATGATAAATAAATCAATCAAATCGCAATTGAATAAGCAGCAGATTACCAACACATCACAACAGCTTTAACAACTCAGTTCATAAAGATCATTTCATCTCAGTGTGGCCCTGGCTGCTTTTCCTGGCGGATTCCTCAAGCACCAGCTTCTAATTTGTAGAATTTGTGTATGTTGGGGAAGAAAGCATCGGCAGCCCCCGTTGTCTGTGATCAGCCTGCGTTCTGACATCTGTTTAAGGATGTTTATCCAAGGGGTAAGTATGTTAAGGGAAATATTATGCTGGTGTTATTTTACTTTTCTTCTGTTTGAATCATAAACACGGCTCCGGGGCAGGACGGAGAGATTAGAGCGAAAAACGCGAGCATGGGGTCTCGAATCACACCCCGCGAGACGAATCCCTACCGTCATTCCAGACCTAAAGACGTCCTGCTTAATCTGCGGACAGGACTGTATTAATTCAATTAAGCCTAGCGTAGCACGCGCACAGCACTTTAGCTCTTTTATTGAGCCTGCGATGTTTTATTTACATCCACACGAGCTCCCGGGGCCGGCGCGTGTTGCTCTTTTACTGTGTTTGTGCGTACGGAGTCAAACTAAAACCAGGTGCCAAGCTACAGGCTGCTCGGATGACAGCGAGAGCCCCTTCGCTGAAGGCTTTACGAACTGAAACGCTGCACAGAGAAAGCAGAGACCCTCATTTAAAAAGAAAAGTAGGTGTCCGGCAGCCATTCAGTCACCGCTCTCAATAAGGCATGAAACAGGGAGTCATTAAGGCAGTGTCAACCCTGCCAGAGCTAAGCTGACCCCCCTTTGGGCTAATGTGAGGAGGGCAGAGTCTTTAAAACCAAGAGAAAGAGCTTTACCCCCGCAGCATGTCCCTTTTAGCCCACCAATAAATGGATGTTGCATCCCAATAAGTCAAAAAGACCAGTAGATATGGATAAGGATGAATCTCACGCAGCCCGTCAAGAACATGTCCAGGTGATCTTTTAATGTGCAATCAAAAGAAAGTAATAAAACATTACGCTTTTTTATGCATTTGTTAATATTCGTTAATAAATGTGTCGACATTTAAAGTGTAAATAAAATTAAAACAATACTTCTAAAAAAATAAATAAACATTCTATGAATCATTTGGCACGCATTATGGTTTAATTTGAATAAATAAATAAACACAAAAAAGAAATAATAACAAAAATAAGAACGCTTACTTTATACAAATTATTATTATTTACTCGGACATGTTTCCATGAGATTTACACCCACAACAAAAGTCCAAGAGACAGATGAAGAAAGTAAATGCAGGGAAACCGGCAAGATACAAGCCCAGCCAAAGAACAAAAAGCGGCAGCCCGACTTGGAGAAGGAGGAGGAGATGAGGAGATGAGGAGATTTCCGCTAAAACTAATCAATCAGGTCCTGATAATGGCTTCCATGCAGGAGTGTTGACACTGGGTCAGCTCTTCCCTTGACCTGCGCCTTTAGGGCAGCGGCTACAGAAAAGGCACAGATAACAGAAGCCGGGGCTAATTGTCTGCCTAGTGTCAGGGCTTTTCAAAGCCTCTCCACTTTCACTCGGTCGCCCGTCTTTCTCTCCCATTCCTCTCCGCATCCTGATCCTCACCCCCGTCTCTCCTCTCTCCGGCGAACCAGCCACTTTGTTTGCCTCGTCTCCCCGGAGTGAGGCTGCATGATTCACATTTCTTGCATGGTGCGCGCTGTCTAACACGCTCGCTCGCATCCTTCTAACACGTGCATAACAGGCAGCGGAGAGCCGGGAGACGCTGCGGCTAGTGCACACTGTGACACCGGGCTCAACCTCAAGCAAACAGGAAATAATCCATTAGGTGACATTTGCCAATCATTTGTTGATCCCAACAGCTTCTAAAATAGGAGCTCCAAAAAAAAATAAAAAAATAAAATCCATGCATGTCCTTCAAAGCACATAACCAAATGGCATCGCATGCAACAAAACATTCCCGTTAAAAATGACTGACAGTTTATAAAGAAGAGATAGAATCAAGGTACTTACTTAAAAGCGTTTGCTTCCGTCTCTTTCCTTATCTTCCTCCGCTCCTTAATGCCAGTGTCTTGTCCTCTGTAGCTGCACACAGATGTGAAAGTGTGTGTGCGAGTGTTAGGGTAGATCAGAGAAGCTCCAGTACAGAAAGTTGCTGTTCTGTAGGCAAAGGCGTGTAGTGTGTGTGTATGTGTGTGCGTCTCAAGCAAAGGCTCACACTGCACTGGCTGAAGGGAAACCAAAGCACTTTTAAACTCGCACTGGCTCCCCATGTGACCAGCTCACAGCAGCCAGTGAGGAATATATTAGTGTGGCTTCCTCTGTCCACATGCACCCCCTAGCCACTGTTGCAGGAAGTGTGCGCTGCCAAAGAGACACACACACATATGCGTGCGCGAGCACAGCGACATATGCTTGCAATACCCAGGGCACGATTAACAAAAACACAAATGCAGCCACCCAAAGACAAATTTATGTTGCTCAGAGTTTGCTCTTTCATAGCTCAGGAGACTTAGCGGGGGTTTGTAGTCATGCCTTATTTAAGTGTACGCTTTTTCCTTGCATGCTCATCTTGAAGTTAGGCAAACATTAGACCTTTGAAACTATTTCATTAAAAAAAGGCAGATTGAGCATAATTTGAGACCTCAAATTCTCAAAAAATTAAATAAATAAATAATATATATATATATACAGTATATATATACTGACACAACGTTGCTTAAGATGAAGCACTTACTGAACGCACACACACACATATATATATATCAAAATGTCTATTAAAAATCTAATGGAACTTGAGATGAAACAAATAACTATAAACAAATAATACAACAATGAACATTAAACTATCATAAACAGTGAACACCAAACAATGCACAGCAAACATAAACAGCATAAAAACAACAAACCTCCGATTTGATATAGTAAACAACATACATAAAATACAACAAACATAAAAACAACACACTCTATTTATAATATAATAAACAGTGCACACGTAACACAATAAAGAGCATATAGTACAAGCCACACGTCCAACATAAACAATCAAACAAAACGCAACAATTAACACCCACCAAACACAACAATAACAACAACAACATGCACACTTAACAGAGGGCAAACCAAACATGGAAAAACCACACCATAAATAATAAACAGACAACCCAAAAAGCTAATAATAATCAATGTACAATGAGTGAAAGAATGTTCTTTCCACCAATCACAAAACATCAGCAGATGAAACGTATATCCCACTTCCTTTATCTGTCACTCTCCTATTTTTTGTTTTGTTTTTGTTTTTTTTCTTTTAAGCACATCTGAACCACAGCTCATCAGCACATTATGCCCCTCTCCTCCTCTCTCTCTCTCTCTCTCTCTCTCTTCTGGGCTCTCACTTCTATGCAAATGTGCCTCCTGAAACAATGGTGAGAATCTTAGGCGGATAAACACACATGGCGTGCATTTACAAATCAATACTCAGAGCTCAGCAGGGCTGTGCATTAAACATGAGCTGCTCCACAGAAAAGCAAAGTCACTACTAGCCCTCCTATCAGTCTGCTCACCGTTCAGCCAGTGGGGGAGACTACCCACAACTCACTGCAGGAACACACAGTCACACTGTAAAGTTACAAGATGAGCTGGGATCGACAGCGATACCGTTAAGCGATTACAGAAATGACTGGCATTTTGGTTCAGAGGACAAAATGATTTGGATGCAGAAGATTGAAACTTGACTTACTTTATACTGAATATAGTCATTAATGAACATTATACAATGCATACCAGATCAGCAGTTTTACATTCATACTGTATATGGATAGGTATTAAAAATGGAGAAGTTTTATGAAACAGTCTATGAACTAGTAAATGAACTAGTGATTTTTTATGCAACTTTTTACATATTATTATTGTTATTATTATATTTATTTATTTATTTTAATGGAACTATACATGTCAATAAAGTTATTTTATAATTTAATTTTATATATTTTTTTATTTATATATTTATTATCAATATTTTGGTAAATATTTAGTTAAATTCTAGAACTCACGAAACACTGATTTAGTACAGATACATTTTTTTGTAAAAATTTTGCATGTTTTACATGGCATTTTAGAAGTTTAGTGTATTGTGTAATATCCTAGTGCTTTCCGAAACATTCCAGGATATTGTGGGACTAGTTAAAAAAAATACATAAATCATCCAACACACTTCTAAAGTTTAGGAAGACTCATTTTTGTTAACTGTTTATGTTGTTGTTAGCTCAGTATTTTGCATGTATCATTTTATGCATGGGTAATAAGAAATCTGCTTGTTGCCAACATATATTTTTTAGTTTTCATGAGCACTACTGATGATAAAAAGCAATGTGATTTTCATGTTCAATGTGTCAAACTTCACAAACATTAAAAAAAAAGAAGTGAAACACAACATTTTATAATAAATAAATAATGTTTCACTGCGTAATAGTTGCCTTAGCACAGGATACCTTATTATTTCCCCCCCCTTATGAAATAAATCATGATATATGAACATGATAATTATAGAGTATCATATATCAAAGTACCACGCACTATATAATCATCTAAGGTAAATCCAGGCGCAGTACTTTAATTAATAAGTTATGAAGTGCTACCATTATACTTACTGGATTCTATCTACAAAGACTTTAATGGTACAAAGTTGAAGGCGTTCTCGCTGATTAGTCTAAACCCTTGTTGTGTGTTAATGTGTGTGAGTTTGTATACTATCTCCCTGCAGCTTGTGCCAAAGCTGCACTGCATCTGGTCAATTAAATACAAGTGATTCATGTACTTGTTCGCCCAGCCTCAGATCTCTACTTTCTGGATTTGCTCATTATACCAAGTTTTTTTTTTGAATGACAAAAGAGCAATACATGATAATCATAATCAGTTTATTTTTTTTTACTTTTTTTGCGAACTTCTCTGTAGGTAATTATGATGCTTGCAAGGCAGCATTGAATTGTTTTGGGTTTGTTCTAAACATCTGACGTGAAATAATAAACCTCAGTGGTTAGTTTCATTAACATGCAAACTCTGTTCAAACTTTGTTTTGCAGATAATTTCAGACCTTTTCTAATTCCATTTAAAATATAACTAACAGCAGTGAAACCATGGTAATATTTGCAGACCGACTTTCAACTTCAAGCTCCCACAGGAGCCCTGAACACGCAGGAAGTAACAGACTGTGAATGGTCTCACCTTCCCTACCGTGAGTGAGAGTAGGGCTTTTTTTTTTGCATGTCTCATCATAGCGTATTGTATTTACGATATAAAAATGCTAATATGAGTGAGAAATCCTGTAGAGGCTCGTCTGAGGTTCATGGACATTGAATGGAGTGAAATCTGTCTGAGGCTGTTTGATACTCAGAAGAACTTCTAAGAGGAGGAAGATCACAGGCAGACGTATTCCCCGATGCATGTTTCAGACGACCGGACTGGTCAGCCAGTATGGAATATATGTGTGTTTACCAAACAGAAGGCTACTTTTAAAGAAAAATAAAATAGACCCTAATTACTTGATAATTGTTGGTAGTTTTGCTGTGAGTTAAACCAAAACAAATTTCCATTTAATCAAAATGTAATTTGAAAATGATGCTGTTAGTACATTAGTACACAGGGTGCTGCAATTCAGTGCCAGAGCAATTTTAGTTCACGAAAGGTGCAGGGCAACTTAAACACTAAAAATTAGACACTAAAAACTTAAAAGGAAATTTGATGTGTAGTACAGCATTAAAACAGTACTTCGACACATTAGCCTGGATTAAAAAAGTAAAATAAAACCTTGGAATGTATTTACATTAACAAAACAAATCAAGAAAAGGTATCATTTGTTTTAAAGCAGCACAAACACAATTTTCAATTCAAAAATTCTATAAAATGAAACTGGTTTGGTTCCATGATCAACACAGTCTCACTCCAACTCGTCGCATTTTGACGAATGGGTTACATCATTACGGATTGCATCATTACAAATTATTCACATTAGTTAATTTACAATTTATTGATTTTCTTCCCCCCTTTCTAATAAGAGGAAGTCTACTCTACTCTGTGTCATATTGAATAAACCTTTACAATCAGTCAACCATGTATGACATGAATAATTATGAAAGCTACTGAACACTGCCAATGATTATCTGACAAATAAATATTTAAAACCTGGACCACTTGAGTGTTGCGTGTATATGTATTTATTTATAAACAATTTATCCATTTGAGCTTTTCATTTTATATGAAATTATTAGCTTATTTTTATGAACTTTTAAACCCTCTGCAATTTAATAAAAGAAAAAGAAAAGAAAATAAAGAGGATAAAAGAATGAAATACAATTTAAACAAGTTAGGTCAAAACAAATATAAAGATAATCCAAAAGGAGTAAGAATACATCATCTAAAATTAAAGTACAATTTTCCCACTTTGGAAGTAATCAACCCTTGGCTTGATTGTGTTTATGGCATGCAGTCTAACAACGTTTTGTTTGTTCAAAAATACATAATTTTTCTCTGTACATTCTCCCCTAAACATGCTGATCCTTTCCCAATCTTATGAAGCCCCTCTTTTAGAAATACGCAATGGGCTGTGATTGGTTAGCTGGTCCAGCGTGTTGTAATTGGCTAAACAGCCTCTTAAAGGAACACTCCACTTTTTTTGGAAATAGGCTCATTTTCCAACATTCCTAGAATAATACAGATGTGTTTTACCGTTTTTTTTACCATATCTAACATATTACCGATTAACATACAAAGGACATTAGTGAAGAGAAGCACACAAAACGTGCACTTAATGTTCTTTTTTTTTGCTTTGTTGTTGTCTCATACTTTTAGATACGCTGTTATTGGTAAACGTCACTGCTTCTGTGAGATAAACTCGGGATTTATCTGGGTTCATGACATAACAGACCCCAGACGTATCACGTTGTAGTCCCTCCTGTATATATTGTTTTTGTAAGCATTAAACTGCCAGAACTTTACAAGACAATTAAAAAGATATCTCCGATTGCACTGATCTTCCAGCGCTGCCAATTTGCAGATAAAAACACATTTTTAATAGTTTTATTCAGTCTATAAATTGTTCTATTTAACTCTTTAAATTTTCTGACTGCTATTTTATATTTTATGGATTTACAGGATGTTTTGTGTATTGGATCTAAATGTCAGTGCATAGATGTTTGAGACACTTAATATAAGGTGGATCCAATTTTACCTCTGTCCTGTCATGCGATCTTCAAGCGTGATTTAAGACATTGCTTTCTCGCAGTGTCATTGACATTTATTTTCCTCTAAACCGACACCACCAACACCGAATGAACTATGACACCTCACAAAAGAACGTCGCAACTAAACTTTCAGATGAAACTGTCATTTTGACAGCAGTCACTTTTATAGTACGCGCTGTCTGTCAAAGCTCGTGTCTATGTCAAGGTGAGTGCTTTGAACTTTTCCCTAAAAGCCTTGTGTAATCGCACAGGGCACATAACACCACATTCTGGGTTCACGTTGTCGGCTTGTTATGACAAGCGCATCATTCAGCAAACACTCTTTGGCCGTTATCCACAACTTTGATAGAGTGTACCTTAATACGCTCAAACCCTCGCTGGTGTTTCAGCAGCATTGCATCATCAAAAATCTTCACCACAAGAGAAAACAATGGCTTTTTTGCATGTAGTTCAGGAACTTTGCAGACTGGCGTGTTAAATACAACATCCACTGAGAGTCTGGTTTGTCTGCTTTGCGGATCTCAAAGTCTAACCTGAGGGCTACTAGATGGGAGTGCACTTCATCAATTACGTCAAATGGATTTTGCAGCCATATATTTTGACTATAAACAGTTAGTGATGCATGACAGGCCTTTTCAGAGCGATTCGTAGCCAGAGTATCGCTCCGCATGTTTAGTGAACTACTGACGCCTGAGATTGCGTTCTTCAAGAACTGCAGGATACAGGACAGTGAAGAGCAGGTCAATGGCATGAGTCAACAAGAGGAGAGCAGATCACAAAATGTATCAGACCCAATTCTGCACATTATATTCTACTTAAAGTGCTACAGAAGAGGGCAGACATCTCAAACAGTTAGATACACAGTAAAAAAAATGCTTTTCTTACTTTGATTTTACTGTCTTGTTTTCAGCCAAAATAATACGATACATCAAGAAGAGGACTCTAGATCAGTAAAAAATACTCTCTTGTTTTCAGAAGGAAAAAAATAATAATTAGACAACAAATCATAATGAATGAGTAATGCCATTCTCACTTACTGTATATGGATAAACCAGGCATCTTGTATTGAACTTGAGATGTAAAATTGCTGTAATAAAATGTGTTAGTGTTTTTGTTTGTTTGTTTTATTTGTTAAAGGGAAAATAAACAAAAAAGTAAGTAAAAAAAAGTAAAGTCTACATACATTTCTCAAATTTTCTCCTTGTATGTTCCACACGGTCTCTTATTTAAGCTAACAGAGTTAATCTATTTAGCTTTGCATTACAATGTCATTACATTTCACATCAGCATGGATTTTTTTAATCAGTGAAGTAAACTATATGAAAATATTTAGTATAATATGATTTAAAATTGACACATATAATGCACAGAAGAAAATATTTATTTCAGCCAGGACAGATAGATAAATAAATAAATCACTGATGTTTAACAATTAATCGCGATTAAATACAAATCCAATCGCATCCAAAATAACAATTTTTACACAATATATGTATGTTATTTATTATGTGTATATAAAAACACACGCATGCATGCATATATATATATATATATATATATATATATATACATAGAAAAAATATATGTCATATTGATCTATATACAATATGAATTATAGAATTGTACATATCTACATGGTAATACATGGAAACATTTTCAAAATATACTGTATGTGTGTGTGCATTTATATGTACATTATATGCAAACCCTGATATAAAATATATTTTCAAATGTATTGAAACAGAAAACAGATGCTTAATTGATATTTCACAGTATCACTCTTCATACTTTATCTTTATATTTTTATTTTATTTACTTTTCCCCCAAAAAATAAATGCAGCCTTGGTGAGAAACTTCTTTTAGAAAGATTATATATATATATATACACACACACACAAACAAATGTTGGTTTTTGTGATTTATGGGGACTCTCCATAGGCGTAATGGTTTTTATACTGTACAAACTGTATGTGCTGTTGTCCTACACTGACCCTACACCTAAACCTACCCCTTACAGGAAACTGTGTGCATTTTTAGATTTTCAAAAAAACACCATTTAGTATGTTTTTTAAGCCTTTTGAATTACAGGGACACTGAAAATGTCCTCATAAAACACCTACAAATTGCAATACCTATGTCATACCCATGTCATTATACACTTTTGTGTCCTCATAAACCACATAAACCCGTACATACACACAAATTAATAAACAGAGTTGAAGAACCCTACTTTGTTTGATCAAAGGCCAAAACGATCTTAAATGAAATATACGTCTTGACACATGAGAGGCTGTAAGAAACTATCTAGGACAGTTTGAGACCTCTAGTTTACTTGCTGTTTCAGGTATTGGAAAGTCTGGCTAGTCTTTGAACAATGAGGAAAACAGAGAAACACATTACCCAGCCTTGAATCTGACAGTATGCTCTTCTGCCATATGAGCAGAACAAAGCATACATCATATATTAAGATAGTGATGATTGATGGGTAATCTCAGCACTGGTGTGGGTAACACTGCATTCTTTCAGGGGAAAACAGCTTTATTAAAATAAAGGAACGCTTTTGGTGACCTTGGATTGAGATGAAAACTTTTAGATATAACCATATCTACAGAATACGGCAGTTCATCTTACTTTGAGGCTTGTTTCCAGACAAGGATTAAACGAGAACTCGGAGCAAAAATGTGTTCAATGGATAGTCACCCATGGCAGGGCATAATTTAGTCATGGATTAGATTTCATCCATGGACAGGACTTTATCCAACTTTCTTTTTATGTGAGCCATATTATGACCAAAGGCTAGAACAGACTTGTCTGAATATGGCTGGGCATCCGGCCACTTCACCTTGATTCCCTGCACCATCTGGTGACGGCTCAATAACGTCTGGCTATGAATTGAGTGATCATTACAAATTCCAATCTAGTTAAACAGAGCTGGGCACTGAAGCCGTTTTTACAGGAAGTATTTTATCAAATACCATAATAAATATCTTTCATGTGCATCAGAACCATCCAAAATGTGCTAAGATTGTCCAGTATGAGCGTAATAATTTGCGTCATAAACCACATGTTCCTCTGTGCCATTTGAAAGTTTTAAGGAGATTGTTAGATTGTTAGAATAAGACATTTTATTTTTCTGAAGAAAATGAGTGGACCTTGACCATGCAAAACACTATGCTAGAAGATGGTTTCATTGCTATCCTGTTGCTAGGCTGTTGAGAGAGGACTTAATTTCATTGCTATGTAGTTGCTAGGCTGATTTGGGTGGTTGCGTATTGGCCTAAACAGAGCACAAAGATCTCAGAGTATCTATATTTTGATTCAGGTCCTCAATGTTTTGTGCATTTTAGCATCCATCAGATAAAAACATGCATTGCCAGTTGTTAAAAAGGCAATCTTAAATCTTTTAACATTTAACTAGACAATTGTAGATATCATTCAGCATATCATCAATCAAAATAAAATAAAATGACATTTATTTGGATAAAAAAATAAATAAGGAAATGAATAAGTAGAAAAATTAAATTTCGTTTTCCCCACAAAAACAAACAAGCAATAAATTAATATTTATATATATATATACAGTATATATGTCACAGACACACCAGGCTCCACCATCACCTCCACACAACGCTCACAATCACCCGAATTCTGATCACCTGTTCACCACCACCTGAATCCAATCAAGTCACCATTAACCACCACATATAAGCACACACCACACGTCACTCAGCGTCCAAGCTCGTCTATGGATGAAATGGACTCATCTCTAACGATCATATCCTTTGAGATACTTACCTGAACATTCTCCTTGTCTCCCTACAGTCTTGTGTTTCTCCAAGGCTTCGGTGTACTTCTCCAAACACGTGTGGTGTTTGGCTGTTCATCATCTCTCCTTGTCTCCATCACTCCTTCATCATCCTCCGCTCCTGGTCTCTTGTGGATTGAAAGAAAGAAAGGAATCATTGAACTGTGTTACTTCATTCAACAGAACGACTTCTGCTTAACTCACCACTTGAAAGATTCCTTGTTTCTGTTTATCACCATCTGCACTGTTAATAAAAGACACTGTTTAATACTTACCTCCTGTGTTCTGTCTGCTTCTTGACAGAAGCTTGGACCAAAACATCAGTGCAGGATGAGTGCAGCGGACCCATTCCAAGAGCTGGTCGATAATCTACAGCGAGTTTTACTCACTGCCACGCCACCATCACAATCACCGGCACCTGCAGCACCTGCACCGGCTGTTAACATTTCTCCTTCACCTCCCTCAATCATCAGTCCCATGGTCCGTCCAGTGCCCTACTCCGGCGCTGCGGGAGAGTGCAGGGGATTTCTGTTACAGTGCTCCATCCATTTATGGCGACAAGCAGGGCCAGCGCTTATAAGCACTTATACAGCCTTTGCACAGCACTTCACCAAAGTTTTCAGCCACACCAATGCCAATACTTTCGCTGGAGAGGAGTTGTATTGCCTGCAACAAAATACTATGTCTGTTCAAGAATATTCCATTAAATTCCGTACAGCATTTCGTCGCAGCTGCCAATGGCTGGATCAAGCAGACGCTGTTGACAACTTATCGACAAGGGCTGGAACCAAGTTTACGTATAATGCTGGCTGCTTATGATGATACAATGGAAAAGTTAATTCAGGTACCAACGAGGTTTAAACTCTGGACTGTGTTTGTATTCTTGAGATCCAGGACACCACATCCGTGAGTGTCCTCGCCAACCGCCTATACCCCGTGGTGAGTGCCATTATGAGTACCCTCATCGACTTGGCAGGCAACTTCATCTCCAGTCACCTTGTTCAGAGACTCAAGCTTAAAACTACTCTCACAGAAGTGAATTATCACGTACAATCCATTACTGGAAGGCCTCCATCCTCCAAGAGCGTAATGAAGAAGGCTGGTCCACTCACACTTCAAGTCGGTCAGTGCCATCAAAAAGAGTTATGGCTATTGGTTCTGGAGGGCTCAACATCCGATGTGGTTCTAGGACGCCCTGAGTGAGAATTAGAAGGGGAAATTAATGGAAGACAGCTTTCATTACTCATACTGGGCACTACGGATATCTTGTTGTGCCGTATGGGCTTGTAAATGCTCCCTCAGTGTTCCAAAATTTCATGCATGAGATCCATCGATTCCTGGTCATTTACATAGATGACATTCTAATCTACTCCACCAACCTGCAAGAACATCAATATCATGTATCCAAAATATTAAACCGCCTCCGTGAGTATAACCTTTATCTGAAAGCAGAAAAATGCACCTTCCACCAGTCTTCTGTTCAATTCCTGGGTTACCACATCAATCGTACTGGAGTACGAATGGACACTGGAAAAGTTGACGCTGTCACCTCCTGGCCCACACCAACCACGTCAAAGAGCTCCTGAAGTTCCTGGGATTTGCAAACTTTTACCGTCGCTTTATAAATAGCTATAGCATCCTAGACAGTCCCCTCACTTCCTTACTCAGAAATAAACCCAAGTCATTGTCCTGGAATGCAGAGGCGGAGAGGGGCGTTTCAAACCATGAAGGATGCTTTCACCACTGCTCCTCTACTTGTCCATCTAAAGCCAGAACTCCCTTTCGTCGTGGAAGTAGATGCTTCAACTACTGCTGTAGGTGCCATCTTATCTCAGTAGCAGGGGAATCCTACGAAACTCCATCCATGTGCTTACTTCTACAGGAAACTCAGCCCGGGCCGAGTGCAATTACGACATTGGAAACAGAGAGTTGCTGGCCATTACACTTGCCCTAGAGGAATGGAGGCACTGGCTGCAGGGGTCAGTTCATCTGTTCACTGTTCTTACAGAAAACAAAAACCTCTAGTATCCGAGGGAAGCTAAGATACTCAATCCTCGACGAGCAAGATGGGCATTGTTCTTTAATAGATTTAAAGAACATCCGTGCTGATGCCCTATCTCGACTTTATGGTAAAGATGCAGAACCCAAGACCCCTGAACCCATCCTTCCACTCTTCATGAACGCCATTTGGTGGACCGATCCTCCCGTCGCTACTGACCCTGCTCCTGAACCTCCGCCAAGCTGTCCCAATCATCTCCGTTTCGTTCCACCTGCAGAAAAAAACTCATATATCATCTATTCCACTCGTATATCACTGGGCACCCGGGACCAACAAAACTCTCTCACTTCTACAACAACGGTTTTGGTGGCCTGCGATGGATCAAGATGTGCAGAGGTATGTACAGGGATGCCTCACCTCAGGCCGCCTACCACCCGCGGTCCAATGGACAAAGGGAGAGGAAAATTCAGGATGTGGGGCTATTCCTACGTACCTTCTGTCACGGCCTCCAAGACTCCTGGAACCAGTTCCTGGGCTGGGCCAAGTACGCTCAAAACTCCCTTTGTCGGTTTTCCTGTTTAATACTTACCTCCTGTGTTCCATCCATTTCTTCATTTCCATCATTTTTTTGTGAAAAAAAAAACAACAAAATTGACTTGTTTCTATGTAATTATTAGTGAAAGTTAATAGCAGTTCCAAAAGTGAATTGTTTTTGTTTCAAACCATTTTTGTTTCTTTGTATCAGGTTTGCGCAAAAAGAACAAAAAACACTGTTTTTGATATTAATACTGTTTTAATTTATATTAATACTTCAGCATCAGCATATTATAATCATTTATGAAGAACCATGTAATTCTGAGGAATGATGCAGGAAATTCTTGCAATCACTGTAATACATTTCCAATAGGGTTGTTACCATTCACTGTAACATTTCAAATGTTTTTTTTTTTTTTTAAATCAGGTGCAGTTATTGTTTCCTTACCTATAATAATAAACAATTTCAACAAAATACAGCAGCAGAAGTGGACACAGGAAACATATACAATACGATTTACACTTTAAAAGCATTGATTAAAAAAGAGGTGTAAGAAATATTTAACATTTGACAGCATCTTTACCTGTCTGCACTAGTATAAAAGGCAAGTCATTGGAGAAATCTCATGTCCAAACACACCAGAAAGCTTCTGCTGGCATCCAAGCTCTCAGTGTGTGACAGACGCTGCTCTTGTTCATTTCAAGAAGAGCTGAGAAACAGCAACAATAAATAACAAAACCGCACTCATACAATGTCAGACAGAGACAATGATGTTTTACCCAGTGGAAATCACTCAAAATTATGTTTATGCACCATGTCCTTGGATGATGAGAGAGAAAGATTAATGTATGCAAATGTCTTCAACAAATTTATTGACTTTCTGGCTTGCAGGTAACTGCGTTTACAGCGTGACAGGTTTGACTCCAAAGGTTAACCTTTCAATCCAGATAAGGACAGTTCATGCAAAGGAGAGCAAAATGTCAGGTTTCAGATATATGACTTATTCGTTTGGCTTTCTATAAACACCATGCAGAAGCTTATTTGAGAATTTTTAAAGAGTAGAATGCATTTGAATGAAGTAGCATTAATAATAATGTAATACTTATTTTATTACATTTGCATTCAGTTAAGTCAGCCTTGAACTGGTAAATTGGACAGTTTTTTTAAGCAATACGGCATAAAAGAGCACATGCTACATTGCAAACATTGTCAAGGTTGAATTATGTTTTCAGAGACAATGCGCAGCCTGTTCAGCCATGACTATAGTCTCAGAATATAGCACAAACCTTGAGGGTCTTTCTCAACATAATTAGTCTTTACTGTATTATTTTATTGAGCAGATTCAATGGCTGGCATTCTTCTGCTACAAGATATATTCTACAACACATAATCTACGGTTAACTGTTGAGTGATATAAATACTTGCTCTGGGTAAAAATCTGTTTAATGAGTTAAAACATCATGCAAAAAAACTAATGTTTTTTGCTTAACAAAATATGATTACAATTTGCTTAAAGATAAAGATAGGGAAGATGCAACTTGCTGTGAAATCTTTACACTTCAATCTAAATTCTTAACACCAAGACAGGCTAAACAGTAACAGAAAATGTCACTGTATGCTCTGTATTAAGGCCATAGATTATGGACTGTCGCTTTGATACAGCTGACCTTGTGGAAATTCAGCTTTTGAACATATAACATGTGAGCTAGGTGCTGAACATAAATTAAATCACTGCAGATTTCATTTTCATGCTGGTTTCTTCAACAAATAGGAATTTGTCATTGGGTTTCTATTTTCTTTTTTTTTTCCCCCGCAGAAAATAAGCTCTGTGACAAACAAAAAAAAAAAAGATTCTTGCACATTTTGTTTAACATAATCTTTACAAATGAATTAAACTTTTAGAAAGTTAGAATAGTTTGCATGAGCTTGAGTATAAAGATAATGTAGCTGTGAAAGTGGCAAATAAGTACAGTTTTCTTGTTCGCAGTCATGATTTCTTGTCTAATGCTCCCAACAATCTAGTCCCATTTAGCCACTTATTAGCAACTGCCTAGCCCAAATCTTCCAAATGTTTGTATATGTAAAAGAAAAAGGTTTCTGTTTTCCACATGTGCCTCTTCACATATTTCTGTGAAACTGAAAAAAAAAAAAATGTACTTATACATACGAATTGCTGCAGTTGAAATTAAAACTAGAGACAAACATTGGTTCAAATCCAGTGTAAAACGGTTAAACAAATCAGCGTAAGAAAGGTAAAATAGCATGGCTGCATCAGCAAATACATTTTTTTATTAATTTAGCATCACTATCAGGTAGGTTTAGGTTTGGGTTTGGTGTAGGGGATATTTTCAACATGACAGAGCATTATTTTTTAGTGACACTCACTCGATATTTCAATTCTGAATGGCCACAAAGCATACCTCAAGCAGCATTATAAAACACTGGAATACGTACCTGTACCAACATAATATAAACATGCCACGGTCACATATTAAATGTGTGTTTTAGCACCACTCTCTGGACATTTCACTTTGAAACTGTGGCAAATCCTGCACTAAGGTACATCATTTAAATGTAGATATGTAGAGGCACACATTTCCAATGAGCTTGGGTTGTATTGGTAGCACTTAAGTATAGGGAACTATTTTCACTATTAACTAGTTGCTTTCTATCATGCCTATTATTAACATATTGGCTATTTATTAAAACTTATAAAGCACTAAACAACGACATCCCAATACCAAAACTTTGCAACTACCTTACTTACTATTAAGCAGCACATAAGGAGTTTATGGAGGCAAAAGTCATAGTTAATGGTTTGTTAATAGCAATAAATAGAAGGGTTCTATGCACAAGTTCTACCAGGAAGACTTAATGCAAAATCACATAATGCGATTAGATTTGGCCAATCGTCATCCTACACAAGTACTATACAAGCTCTCCACTCACCCTTATCTGTGTTTGCAGATACTGGTGTGACACCAGGTTGGCCCTTTCCAGGGGGAAAGCTGCCTTCGTCTTCGGCAGTACAGGCTGGAATCTTCAAATACAGATTCAAGCCAAGGATGCGGTCTACGCCAAACAAAACAGTTTTGAGCAATGGGGAGAGCAATAATTCATATTTCCAAGGGATCACTTCAATGCATCTATTCATGACTTTCACTTGTCTACCGTCTTTCTAACCTGATCGCATCTGATACTGTACATGAAACAGTCTGATCATAAAAAAGTCCAGTGAAATCTCGGTGAACTCATTAGGGGTATGATAAATAATTTCAGTTAACCTGTAAAAAGACCAAATCTGGAAGTTACACAATCAAATGGAGCAGCGCACAAGACACAGGAAGGCATTTGACTATATATATTTTTTATAGCACTGAGCCCATCTCGATGATGAGATTGTACAGTAAAGAAACCACAGAGGATTTGACAGAGTCTCTTTATCATATCTGCATGGCATGTAGACCAAACTCAATGTCCCAAATGAGTTGTACCCAAACACCTCAGGTGGATCTCTAGATGAAACAACCACTTATGCAACTCTGTGGTAAGCACAACCAGACCATTGGGCGGCGATGAAACTTTAGATGGAGTAATCACTTGCTTCAGGGTTAGTTGACACTTTGAATGCATTTCAAACCAGTCACGGGACACAAAGGGTGGCCTACAGGAACATATGGCGGGGCTGTACGGTCTGTTTTCCATATGTGCTATATGCTTTTATAATCTGCAAATCATTTAGGTGAATGTAAGGACGCACTATGAAACATCACACCACTTTTGACGTGATAGATCAGTCTTAGACCTTTGAAGAAAATTTCAGAGAATTTCTTGCTTGTGATATGTCTGAACGTGGCGATATCTCGCTCTCGATCTGCTTTAGTGGTCGCTCTCATTTTGCTGATAATATTCGACTGCGGTTGCAATGGGAAATAATCAAGTTTTGTGGAGTATTTTTTATAGCGCTGAGCCCATATCGAGGAGCTGCTGTAAAAAGATTAAATTCTTGTTAACACCGAATATGAAATACATCTTTGTCAGGGGCTGACGCTGAACAGAATTGCTTTCAGACTAACTTCTGTATGTGTCTGCTAAAGCAATTAATTCCCTCTCATGGCTAATCCTTTGTCAATTAAGTTTCCAATTAGAAAGGGGAAAAAATAATTTACCATATGCACTGACATTAATTAGTGCATGGTAAAAAAAAATACTGTTCCACAACTTTCACAAGGTATTGTTTTGGGTTTTTGTTAATTACAAATTACAAATCCAGATAACAGCAAAAGAT
>JAUMHR010000059.1:1946572-1956663 GCA_032361145.1 Enteromius fasciolatus
TAAATAATTAGTTGATCATTAACTAATCACTTATGAATGCCTTGCAACTGAACGTTATTATAAAGTGTTACCGATTAAGCCAGGACTAGACCTTTGCTAATTTAGGACTTTTAAGAATTTTTAGAAACGTGTGTTTCTGTGAGCATTTTAAGACAAAACAATGGCAATAATGTATTTTAAGATATCTTAGTGCAAGCTTTTTCCAGTTTAGACAGCTCTTAGGACTAGGACTAGTCTTCATCCCAGTGTGGGAACCTCCCCCTAAAAGAATAAATATCAATGATGGTCTGTGCAGAGAGTGATGCTATAAAGCACATTCTGCAGGACATAGAGGCACTAGCCAGCACTTTCGCCTTAATTTTGCTCTGATAAAGGTAGGAGTAAAACGTCATTCAAACGTCAAAATTGGCCCGAAGCCCAGCCCGAGGGGCATAAAAAAGGCTTGTCGGGCTTGGGCCTAAATGCAGGGCTCTAATGCAGAATAAGGTAATGTAGAATTAGGTATTAATATCTGCTTAATTAGTACTAATAAGTGGCTAATATTGTATTAATACATATTCTAAAAAGCAACTAGAATAACCCTAAAATAGGGTTTCTTTTCGAGAATCATAGCATAGTGGCTACGGTGTTGGTATTGAGTGTTGTCAGGAGGTTACTAGATTGCCCTGGATTTTCTGGGTTGCTAGAATATATTAATTACTAGGTTGCTAAGAATTTGTAACATACGTTAAATATATACAGCTCTGGAAAAAAATAAGAGACCACTGTAATTTGCTCCTAAATCTCTCTGAGTATGACAAGCATTTCATGCCAGTCTTTATTAAATTTCTACACAAACATACTTCATTCTGTTTATTGAGGTACTTATTCGGTGAGCACCTGAATCCAATTGTATGGGAATTTAACGGAAAAAGTATAAAAAGCACTGCTGTAATCAACACTTTCCTCTTGCAGTGTGACCAGTTGGATGTCTTTCAAAAGTAATTAGAAATGTAAAAATAAACACTAAACATGTCAAAAACAGTGAAAAGAAAGGTTCAAGAAAAAAGGCCTCAATCCTGTTTTACTGGCACAAGGATTCAGTGAGCGTCAAGTTGCTGCTATCTTCAATATTTCAAAGTTGGCGGTTTACAAAAAAAATGAAACAAACGAGCATTGATTTGTATTGGTGGTGTATTGGTGAGATTAATAGTTTTAAGAATAAAACCCAAAAGATTTTTCTGCAGTGGTCTCTTGTTTTTTTTCCAAAGCCGCCTCATTAGCAGATGTTTCTGTGGGCTGCTAAGAGCAAGATGACTGTGGACCTGCAAAAGTAACTGGAATGCCGCTAAAGTGTTTGCTTTGTTATTATTGCACTCTGAACATTTCATTACATCGTTCCTGCATACGATTCTGAAGGTCATCACACCCCGGAAGGTGTCTGCTCACTAATTGGTTTTCTCCTTTTTTTTAATTGCGTGTCTTCATCTCAGACAGCCAAAAAGGGAACATTTTTAGACCTAGTTGCTGTCATCGTGATAAAAGCGCACAACTTCACGCTTGGCTGTTTAAAATAAATGGAATACATTAGTTGGAACTGTTATGCTATTGGTGACACACTAACGGGACTGCATCGCTCTTCCCCGGGATGAACTGGGATCTCGGAGGGTCACACGTTACACGCAAAAACAATGAAGAAATATCAGAAGCGGATGTGGATGATCTTTTACTTTGAAGAGGCTTAGCGGAATACAAATATATACACTTGAAGTCTGCAACTGCTGAACTTCACACATTCTGTGGCATCCGTTTGCTGAAATGAAGAAGGCTAAGGAAGAGAGTTGTGTCTGAAAATATTTAAAGTTTGGTTCGAGATAAAACACAGGCCTAACCTCAACAGAAGAGCAGGGGGCGGACAGGCTGGAGAGATAAATGCATGCAAACTGCTCTTGAAGATCAGATCTACCAAAGACTTGAACCACATTTTTTATTAGCAGACTGGTTTCCCTTCCTACAGCTTGCAAATCATATGAATCCAATCTCAGAGTTCTTTGACTTGAATTTGTCTTATGAATGTCAATATTTGGGGAGCTATGACTGCATACAATGAGATGTTTTTTTACAATGATTTTGCAATGAGATGTTTTGGAGCAGGGTTGTGGGTCACTGAGAACGGAATTGAAGTTGTGTTCTACGTTACGATTCAGTGCCAGATATTGAAGATCTCTCTTAATGCAATAATGCTTTGGTTGCGGGTGGCAAGGACAAGGGTCAAGATGCTACACATGCACGTCTTAAATATCACACCAAACCCTTAATTAGAGTCAGCTGCTATTCACTGTTAGCCATGTTTTACGAGTAAAAACATGTGTGCAGCAGTGGTCGTACAAAGGGAACTCATAGTGAAGAACATTATTTGAATGCAATTGAAAAACAAAAGAAAAAAAACAGAAGTGCTCTCTAATTTTTCAATTAAACCAAGTGTAGGGTTAGAGGCCGTCACGAGCATTTTTGGCTGGGAAAGTAAGGTCGGTCTCTTGCCAGGTTTATCTGTGGCCACTTCTACTGTATGTGTTCTGGAATTAATTGAAATGTTGAGTTTTGTGGGTTTTGGCACCTCGAAACATGACGACTGACAGAGTAAATCTGTCTTAATACATATAAACTGCATGATTAGTTAATTAAAATGCTCTGCGGATACAGTCAAAAAGCAAAGTCATTCACTCAAGTTGCTTTTCTCTTTCACATCAATGGATATTGAGGTCAGAGATTTATAAACCCCATTTTTTAAAGGAAGAAAAGACATCCCATCTGGATGCTATTTATTTACAAAGAATGGGAAAGCGTTCAATTGAGCTGAAGTGAAATTTCGGTCTATATTCAGGCTTAAGTGCAGACAGTTGGCACCTCAAATCTTTTTAAAAACCATTCCATGGCCTAGAAAGTACTCTGTTGTAAGACTGCCATGAACTCATTTTCAGTTTAATTCAAGGGAAACGCTTTAAGAGATAAGAGGATGCAGAAATATAAGAAGATTGATTAAATTTGAAAGCGGTCATACATCTTCCTTTTCTGTGGGTCCATAACAAACAATGCCCTTGGGTTTAAACTTTTATCTGTTTTCAATAACTTTAAGAAGATATTATAATAGACTTGCATTGAAAAAGTGAATAAAGAACAAAAAATTCACTTTTTTTTATTCTTAACTTAACTTAAAACGTATTCTTAACGGCAGACTCTGTTAAGCATTAAATGCACAGTCACCTGTATTGAATGAGATATATAATATGTATAGGTATTGGTGTCACATTACACACATACTTTGTAGTCACAAATAACCATGTGTTCTAAACAGAGCAGCAGTGAGTTAATACAGAGTGACAGAGCGTGTAAATACATGTTTTATTCTTGGTATGGTCACAATAATGTGTGCACTGCTACTTGAGTGAATCACTGGGTCTGCCATTCATAATAAATATATCAGGAATGTTTTCTTTCTTTCTTTCTTTCTTTCTTTCTTTTCAAAACATAATCAATAGTTTTGTTATTTTTATTATTTCTCAAAAGAATCCAGAGGAGACTTTTCGTACATTTTATATTTTGTGCATATGATTGTAATCAGTTATCAAACAAATGGTTGGCCACTTATTTAAAAATTGACAAATGAGCCACAAAATGTCACACTTGTGGCTAAATGTGAGGTTATATGATCCGTAGCAATATATTTCAGCAGTGATATACGTGCAAATAATCTAATATTGTTTTTATTATTAGAAGGTTACACTATAGTTAACATTTTATACTAAAAATGAAACATTCTGCCTGTTGTATTTCTGACCTAAACACATGGATAAAAAAGGAAAGTGAAAAAATGAAGTGTTGCTAAATGGTCAAATAAGAGTAAGACAGACGGATATACGGATTACCCTTGTATTTTTTAAAAGAATTCAACTATGAATTCCAGTGTGAACTAAAACAATTAAATAAGTAATCCACTTAAAATAGGCCTAATGTAGAAAACTATTTTCTTCTGAGCTTATCTCTCTTAGGTCTTTTTGTTTCCTTTTCTCACATTTTTACACAATGTCTCGATGCTAAAGAACAGCTGCACACAGGAAAAGTACACACTGTCAGAGTAAGAACAGAACAGAGAGAAACAGCCGAGGAGGGTGAAGGTACACGCTGACCATAGCAAGTGTGACACCAGTGCACTTCTCTGATGGATAAAGGCATATAAGTTCCTTCGGCCTTTATAGACTTCCTTAGTAACTTTATTCTCCACAGGAGATGTTGTTTTTCTCAGCAGGCTCGATGGCTTAAAAAATATGTCGATGTGGCATTTTAGACCTAGATGGGAGCTTTCTTGTAATAACGTGTGTACTTGTCATGTTTGCTCCACTTCACAGAACATTAAACACAGAAGTACTGTTTGAAAGTTTGCATTACCCAACTTAAAACACATGAATCACTCTCCAGGTCCCGAACTGAGTTGGTAGCTGGTTGTACTGGTAGCCCAACACAGTCTCACGATCAATTAGTATGTATTCATACGAGGTGCCAAATTCGTGCTAATTTTGTACGATTTGTCTAAAACCCCTTGACGTGTAGTTTTAGGGGCGGGGTTAGGTTTAGGTAATTCGTACAAACTCATACGAATTGGCAACACATAAAATACGTGCGATTTAGAGCAAATTGTATGAACAAGTGAGGTCGTACAGATTTGTATGAATTAGCCACCTCGTAAAATATGTACGAATTGCCGTGAGATCAGATTGGGTAGCCCAAGCCCTAGCAACATTCCTAGAAGGTTATTAAAGGTTATCCTTTTATCCTCTTCTTTATTACAGTGTAAGTTTAGAACAGCACCTAGAACACATCTTAAGACGAATCTTAAATCTTTAAATATTAATAACCGTCCCTACATATTCAAATAGCCTAGCCTAACAAAATAAATGGCAAGGAGCAGCTCCACATATTTTATACTGTATGTTTTAGTATTATTGGTTTGTTATTCAGCAACCACTAGAGATAAAAACACTGCTATCTGAGAAAAGCTGGCTCGTCTGAATGGCAGAAAGGTACATTTCGCCCCGGGCATTCACACATGTGCATAATTGCCTTCAGGAGCAACACACATTTCTGTGTGCATGTTGAGGATTAGGCAGTCATGTGAGGCGTCTTTTTGTAGTGCCTGCTTATAACGCTGGCCTCTCTTGGCCTTTGGAATACACAGCCCACTGTGTTTAAATTCACATTTTTGACTTTTTAACATTCAGTCTGGCTGCTGTGAATAAGCACAACCAATCAGAGAGCAGCGCAACATAGTCTTGCCAAGATTTTTTTCTTTCTTTTTTTTCTTTCTTGGAACACAATTAACCAGAGATTTTTCGTTGTCTAAAAATATAATCGTGCTGTAGTGCCATTTCAATCTTTTTGAAGCCATTTGCCAGTGCTGAGCAAATTACCAGTGTGGCCCAGTGTTAGGAACAATTATAAATCAACCTGTTATCTCCTTTCAAATTAATTTACATTTGTTTTAACTCTTATGAGGTGGAGGTGAACAAATATCTTGGAAACCTCTTCCAGGCTGTTCTGGGGCACCGCTAAATCATTGCAGTTTTCTTTGCGCAGAGACCTTAAAGTTTGCTATGTAAAGATAATAAAATAGTTCCTCTTGAGATTTTGAAAAGGCTTTAGATTTTAAGAGGCCAACAGGTTTAGTGTGCAGTTATGAATAATAAATTACAGCAGCTTTATGTTCACACTGAGGAACAGGGTTGCTTGCAAGAAACAGATGTGTGTGCTATCAAAATATTTCAGATAAACAACACCACTAATTTAGCCTTGAGAATGAAACAATGGGTGTCTAGAGGCATCTACGGGAGAGTGTGTGCAAAATTCAGGGAAGTACTCTAAATATTTACATACTACTTATTTCCTGTTTAACTCCACATGGAAATAAACAGAAAACTCAAACTGAAATTTGGCCTATTTTCTGGGCTCTGGCACTCCAACTGTATAGCACCACCAACTGATCAAACGTCACAAATTCTTGGACAACAAATCCATTTTTTCTTCTTACTTAGTTGGCCAAGTTGATTGCATGAAAAGTACTATGCCAAGTTGAATGGCTGCCATCTTAGTTTACTGTTGTCTAGCGTTCACCAAAATTTCAGCAGTCTACTGAATGGGTTCCACATAGAGAACCAACCAGTGAAAAACCTGCAAGTGAATCTGGGCTCCACTACCAAAGAAGAGTCTAAATAAAAGCTTTCTGGAAGATCAATGGAAAAACACCAGGCAAAAGATATCATGGTGGACTTGCTGCATGAGTAATAGGAGCAGGATTCTGAGCCACAGCCAGTCCAGAAAGCACATCTACACATGATCGTTGAGGAGTCACTAGAGTGGCATTAACCATTGTACACTTGCTTCATAGACTTCGAAAAGGCTTATGAAGAATTCGGAGAATCCTAGAAACAATGCTATGCGGCAGATGTTAACCAATCTTATCCAAAGATTCTGCATGGACATCTGCATCATTGACAGTCAATAAAGGAGTCGGGCAATGGTGTCTCCCGTCACTGATAACCTACTCCCTTGTGGGTGATGACAGTCATGGAGGAACCAAGGTGAATGCAGTGAACCTTTTATTGTCCCCTTTGGGGTTCAATTGTTCTGCAGCTTCGATTAGAGTCACATACATATCTAGTGGAAAAAAAAAAAAAATATATATATATATATATATACTTACATGTATTCGGAATAACTTTATTTCATGTTAAATAGACTACAAATGCATTTCCACATCTATGTAGTTAATAAAATCTCCTGCAATTGTACTAAACTGGTATATGTAAAGTCTGCCAAATTAGCACAACATAAATTTTGTACTTTGTACATCAATTGTGAAGGGTCATACAATCTTCATCAAAAGTGACAAGTTTTAGACGTAATATTAAGAAAAGTGTATTATGCACAAGTGGTATGCAAAGTAAAGTTCAATTACAATTTTTACATCAGTAAGTCTTAAGTGTCAATAGATGTGTTAATAGATTTTAACTATACTTAGAATGAAATGAATGTACTTTAAATATATTACTTTTTTTAATAACAAATTAAACTAATAATACTATTCTAAAAAACTATCTGTTCTTATTAGAATTGAGCAGGGTGATAGCACATAGTACAAATAAGCATTTTATTCTGTTTGCCAAAGTTTGAGATAAATCAGATATAATATGATTGCTTTTCTAAGCACCTGAGTAAATTTGACTGACAGCCAAGGGATTTTCACAACTTGCACTTTGCTGCAGACTTATTAACATATATACTTTTGGCAGTGCTATTTATTTATTTATTTACTTTTAAGAGGAGCAAAACAACAAATTAATGAAAACATAAAAACAGATGCAATGCAAGCTACATCCTCGTGACTAAATGCTATGGAGTTTTGTCCTCTGTAATGGACATTGTATTTTTGTCACAGTTGTAAGTCTTCATAGAATTTGTACATCTTTAAAAAAAATAAATCTTTATGGAATCTTTATAGAAGTATGATTTATATTTTGTAATTGTCATTTAAATCTAAATCTGTCAAAGCAACATCTCAGAAAAATTGTAAAGGTATTTCATTTCAAATAAGACTTTCAGCTTTAAAACATGGATCATGTCCACAGATGACAGGAATAAAAGCATGATTATTGCGCATTTTGGGAGACATAACAGTTGAATAGGAAAAGAAATTATAATAATATCTGATAGTTTATGTAAATATCAGATATTATTATGCACATCTGGCCAATTGCTGCTCCCTTTACGACACACACATATATATAAATATATATTTATTTATTTTTTGTAACACTTCAGAATAGGGGTCCAAAATGCATTAGTTAAGCATTAATTAATGGTTAATTTGTTCACAATTAAGCATTAGTTGCGCAAAAACACACTACTAATTAATGATTAACCTAACATTTTATCATTTAGTTAATCAACAGACTTTGCGGCTAAATATTTCCAGATACTAGTCCATACAACAAACTCGGCCATGTTCCGTTAAACTGTATTCTGAGATTTCTTCTACATTTTCTGCATCACGGGAATCGTGAGGGCATGCACGTCAAGAACCAGGTTGACCGGGTAAATGGTTCCACCGGCACTTAAAAAACACTTGTACTGTGATGTTTTCATTTTTTTAGTATCGACTTGGTACCAAAGTACTGGGTCTTTTGACAACACTACAGTGCAGGCACCTGGAGACACACCAAGAGTCTGGACTACAAGCTCTTAAACAACACTTGCTTACAACAAATCCTATATGATATATTAGATGGCCAGAGTGAATTTAAAATCAAGTCCGCTTTAAACAATTGTGGATTGGGCAATCCAGTATTTTCATGCCATGCTCTGGAATGAAATCCCTAAGAGAAAAAGAGGAGCTCTAACCTGGAGAAAAACCATGCAAGCAGAGTTTAAGACCATCAATATATCTCGAGGAGAAGCACAGCAGGCAGCCCAAGACAGACAGAGAGATGGAGATTTGAAGTCAAAGCCTTATGTTCCAATTGGGACCAAGAGGAATATGTTAAGCAAGCTACATGCTCACCAAAATTGGCTCATTTTCAGCCAAAGTGCACAAAAGTCACTGAATATAAACTGAAGATTACATTATTCTTAAGTTAAGAAAATTTAGATTTTCATGATAAGTCACCTTTAACAATATCAAACAATATATTTCCCTACATCACTTCTGTAAACGCAGTCCACGGAATGAGTGAATGAAAACAAGAAATCAAACACTGAGTGTAGACCCTCTACAATTGGCATGATGTACTTCGCTTTTTCTTTTTTTCCCCATGTTCATGTTTAGGAAGTTTTAACTGTTGTTGTGAACCTGTGAACTTTCATCGCTGTGGTGGGTATGAGTTTTGAGAAAAGCTACAGATGTCAGACCACATCCTTGACATCACCCAACTTTAGGAGGCACTTATGCCATATAAACAGAGCAGGACACAGCCGATGGTGAGCCACGGTTGTCACAAACAGAACCCTAGCGCAATTTACTGTAAAGGTCAAGTGTAATAACAGTCGTTTTGGTCTAGGACCCAAACAATTTGCATACCATGTGGGACACAAGCTGTCTGCTCCTTGCTTACACACAGATCTGTTGCCATTGCAACGATACTGCCAACATGATGGACAGCTTAAGCCTGTAATTACTGCACTAGTTATCATTTTGTTGCTTACAGTGGGGAAAAAAACATTAACTTCGGCTGGAATTTTGCTAAAGCGATGTTAGTTGCCCACAAAAACTAATAAACCGACTAAAAATACAGCAATAAAGCTTTGTTTTCAATCACTTCATAATGACATTTCGATTTGCTTTGACAATATCCCGTTGACAAAATCCTCTGTTATTTATATTACACCTCTGTAGGCAATAACCCACTATGGCCTTTTTTCTTTTCCGGTTTATTTATATGCTCAAATGTCAGATTTACAGGCAGGCGGAAAATGGAAGAACTGAGATTACTGTGTGCAGCTGCTGTTAGTTTGTGCAACTTACCATCTCATCATCATGCAGGCTAACGGAGGCAGAATGTGTCCCACTGTGGCGTCTTTGATCCATAATATATTTTTATTACTTGTAGGTGACATGACAGAACAAAAAGATTTGTTAAGGGAATATATAACAAACCTCTGTTCTCAGCTTGGCTTTTTCATGAATATTATAATTACAGTTTTACTTTAAAGTCAACATTTAAAAATAAACAAATAAATAAATGACCATATATATATATTAGGGCCGGGACTCGATAAAAAAAAAATTGAATTAATTAGAGGCTTTGTAATTAATTAATCAAAATTTATTGCATTTTAATCGCATATATATATATTTGACCTGAGAACAGTGAGAAGTAAGTTTTTTCATATGGATTTTTAGTATGCCATTGAATAATGACTGAATACATAAGCTTAAGCAACATAATATTGCTTATTTTTGTTCAACCAAGTCCAACAGACCAGTGCTTGCCATTAAGTGTAGCAATAGGATATTTAGAAATATAGTAGCCTACATTTCAGAAATTCAGGAACTCTATAGGTAG
>JAUMHR010000059.1:2016906-2029058 GCA_032361145.1 Enteromius fasciolatus
TTTTCATCTGAGACAGCTCAAATATGCAATTTAGTCTGGGACTAGCTTAAGCCTTGTCTGTGAAACTGGGGGTAAGTTATCTAAGGTGTGCTAACAAGCAATTTTACTAGAAAAGCCATGGACGTATATGTTGGAAGGGGAAAAACAATCCCTGATGGTATGTTATATGCACATGAGCAAAGTTGGTAGCGTATGTTGTATACTTCTAAAGAGACAAAGTAGTCATGTACCAGCCAAGCTGCTGGCATTGAGGTCAGCGTTGATGCTGGTGCTGTCTTACTCTAAGTATTATGGACCTCTTTGGTATCAACTAAACTTCATGTCAAGAGGCACACAGACAAAAAAAATCCTTCCCTAAAAAGGCCTGTGTTTTGTTACGGGTGAATGATATCTTATTTTTGGCCGGCGTAGATACTGTTTTTAATTTGAAAACAAATAAAACACAACCTAGGTCAAAGCGTTAGCCTGTCAAGCTCACAGAATTAACTTATCAGCTTCCTACAAACTTCTCACACATCTGGATGGTCCACTTTAATTGTTTCAAGATGGTATGAACACAAACAACACGAGGAGCTTGCTAACAGTAATGGACTCCACTGTTTACTGCCAAAATAGCAATGACGGTAAACGGTTTGCATCAGTGAATTGTTATGTGATGTCTGTGCCTAAATATAATTATTTTTATTACACTTGAAATGTGATGTTTCTCTCAAAGTTAGATGATAACCAATAAACGCTTCTTGGTAGTGATCTCATTTGTTACATGTTTGCTGGGAATAAATGGTCTTTCAGACATGTTTTTTGCAGGGATTTTAGATACTTTTCCAATGGTCTAAATAGATCCTTCTGGCCAAACTGGAAGACTGGAACACGCTTAGACTGGTTTAAGTTTTTGTTTGTTTGTTTGTAAAACAAGCCTTTAAAATTACTGCTTTAGGTGGGTTAAGACTAACCAGGCTCAGAGACAAATTATGATTTGTGATCAGTTAGATTTTTATTTTTAAGATAAGTCTCAGTGCCACACTTTTTAGCTCTTTTTCCATCCTTTTATTTTTTTTAAGTTTATGTAAATAATAATAAAATATTAAGTTCTAACAATAAAGCTGAGGTGCCTGAGTTTAAGCAGAGTACTGTATACTGTATACTACTGTATACTGTATGCTTCTTTTTACACAAATACTTAAATCACATCACATGCATATTTATTTTCAGTTACAGAGTTCAAAAGGTACTACATAACAGGAATGATCCAGTAAATGAGAGTGGCTATTTCTTGGAAAAGTCCTGCTCAAGCTGCATGGCTAAATGGGCAAATGAGGTGAGTACTAACCTGCAAGCGGTGAGGATAACATGCCATCAGTGTCTTCTCTAAGCACTGAATCAGAATGGTGATTATTCTGGAGACAAATGTGGTGAGACGATAGCTTGATTTACAGCTTTGAGAATTTTTGGCATGCCTGACTGCATCGGGTTACACTTCAGATATGGTATGTTGTATTAAATATTAAATTTGCTGTGACATGACATGCTCCTGCCTATTCAGTCAGCTTGATACATATATAAAGATGGCATGAAATTAAAATTCACTCCATTTACTTTCACAACACACTCTCATGGATGATCTCTTTCATGTATTCAATTCAACAACGCTCAGGATAAACTTCATTATTCAGCTGTGTTAGAAATGTATTCATGTGATACAACACTTAAAGTCAAATCTAAATGTTAGATTGTAACAGTATGACTTTGTTAGCACAACGTTATTACACATTATGATCGAATTGTATTAATTTCATCCTAACAGTGCAGTTGTGTTCCTTAAGTAATACGCAATATGTACAATTAAGTATATATACTTATTTACACTTTATTAAGATTTTGTTTTGTGATTTCGTAAAACAGTTGCATGTAAGCTCTATTCTCTAGGTATCAGTGCTAGTATTTAGTTTCCTTCATGCAGATGATGGACTGTCAAGGTCTCTGATAAAGGTGCATTCATCCCAATGGAGTAGGATCTGTTCGCTGTCACTCTGTCTTACTTATGTCATTCGTTTCCAAAGGTTTGCAGGAATAAACTTCCAAAGGTTTGCAAACTTTAGCCCAGATTGGATGATATTTGAATCTCATGGGCAGTAAAGATGTCAACCAACTCTATCCCTCCCGAACACTTATAGCCAAACTCTCCAAGAACATCACAGGAAGTTCCCAGAGGACTCAGTGGAACTCTGTTAGGATGTCTTCTTGTAATGCTGACAGTGTGCACTGTTCCCTCACACATTTTCAGAAGGACGGCTCCTTTGGGAAGCCCCGTGGACTAGATATCTGACGGTGTTGTGATTTAGTTCTTTTCATAGAGCAGATGCTGGAATCTCAAGGTCTCTGGTAAAGGTGGATTCATCCCAGTGGAATAACATCTCCTCTGTTTGCCATCTCTCTGTCTTACTCATGTCGCTAAGCGTCTTCCTGATTGTCTTTTTTGGAGTCTGTGAACATCCAAATCCAGTCCATCCAGTCATTACAGAGCAAAAGCCACTTAAAGAATAAGAAGTCTCATATGATTTACATGTACAACTATAATCTCAAAATAATTGTTAAAATCAGTGTCAATACAACACCAAGGCCAGCTGACTCAATGCATTGTGACTGGCAGAAAATAACAAGCATGTGTTGGAAATGTAGACAATTAACAATGTCCTTAGTTTTACCATCAGTTCATGCCTGAAAGGGGAACAGAGTTGTGTGCCACACACAGTGATGATGATCGTTTGTAATTGCAGTACACACTTAAGAAAGCTAACACCATTGTGATGTGACCCTGTCTTACTCTTTCACACAAACACATGATGCGCAAAACTCCGCATTTGAACTGTCAATAGCAAACACTTAAACTAATAATAATAACATCTTATGGAGCTACTTACAGTGGCTCATTCAGAAGTTTATTCTTCTCAAATAAAGTCCTTTTGCTTTCGCACAGAAACACACAGCATCTTCTGATATGGAGTCAAAACTACTGCGATTACTGAAACCATGTCTTCTTTCCTTGCATTAACAACTGGACAGCATTTGCAAATATTTACACATTGTGACATAGACATGTTGGGGTGTGTTTTAATGAGGTGCTTTGGCCTGGTCTGGATCAGCCTTCTCTTTAGGATAGAATAAATCCTTTAGTGGGAGATCTTATACATGCACAAACAGCTACACATCACACTAAAGAAGGGCAAAACTAGAGATCTCACCCCTTTGAATTAAGAGATTGATTAATTCGCACATGCTCCATAGCTACTGTATTCTGGCATGTGTCCACTTGACCTTAGAATGGGATTTTGAATTCACTTGTCTTCATCAAAAGAAGGGATCGGCTCTGTCCCGGATCTGACCTGGGCGAAGGTTAAAGTTCACATGCTTCCCACCATTGTGTATATAAGTCGATTTTTACAAGAAGCTGCCAGGCAATGACAAGGGCTAGGGGCCAAAGTGGAAGGAGGGTTTTATGAGCAATGTGTTCCTGGTTACATCCTTAAAAAGTGCAAATAAAAAGCTAATGCTGTTACAGGACGCCATGTATTTGTCTAATGTCTTCTGCTGGCACAGAACACCTAAAGATACTACATTAAATTCTAGTGAAGGATGCAATTCCAAAGCGGTATTTCAAAATAATTGTGCGGGTAGTAATAATACTTACGAATTCCAGCAGTTGACTTGCTATGTGAACTGTTCCCCAGTAATTCATTCTAACCTCTCTGTTTGACTTATTGCACTCCCACTTGTGTTTGATTAGCTTTGTACTCTTGCAAAGTTGAAAAAAAAAAGCTTGGCTTAGCAGTTTGAGGTGACAGGCTGTATATATTAATGGCCGTGATTAGTTATTAGTACTTGCTCCCACATTAGCGACAGCAGGCCAGGAGCGTCTACGCTACAGGAGCAGCCAGTATGGGGGCCCCTGCCAGAAGCATTTCTCGGGACATCTGTAGGAGCTCTTCTGAAGCAGTTAAATCAAGACTGTTGGAGACCAGCTGCACTGTTGCAGTAAAGCTGCGAGCGAGCGGTTAGCAGCAGCTTCAGTCAAACCTAGACAAAGAGATGACAGCCACCTGTAACAACATCGAACGGGCACATGAAAGGATCTTGACAGCCCGGGTAGTGACAGGCAGCCGCTTCCAGTTTCAGTCATGAGTTGGCTACAATCCACCTTCACGGTCAGGTAAATTTTTCATCACAAAACCACTTCACTCAACAGCCTGGGCTGATGTGTGGAGCTCACGCCATCAATGCCATAACTTAATGTTAGTGTCGCCATTTATACATTAGCATCTGCACTTCACCTTATGGAGATATGATATAGGTATATATTTAAATGGAATAGGTAATTGTATTTATATGCCATAGCAGCGCATCACAATGCAGTGGAGGGTGCAACCCTGGGGAAACACCAACTGGTCGTGGGGACCTGGATGCAATCAGTGCACACGGATGTTCATTGGCCTTTTCTTAAAGCTCAAAGGCGATTGGTCTCTTCGTAACCTAGACGTTACTTTTATTCTACTGCGTCAGGTTTCTTTTTTACTGCACAGAATTGAAAGAAATCCCTGTAGAACATGATTCTGACCAAAGTGGAACCACCTGGAAACTAGTTTCGAGTAACAGTTGGATTGGTTTTGTTAAGCAGACCTGACAACCCAGATAATTTCTATAATGGACTATTGTTGATGTCTCAATAATGTAAGAATACTATGAAAATAAATTAAAACATACAATAGAGTGCTACAATGATGATATAGTTTTGTAGGCCAAAACGCATTTTAACACTTTTGGTTTCATCATGTTGTCACAACGCAGGTGTGTGTCATGAATGAGATGGGAAACATTCGGATCCATGCGCAAAAACTTTAATAAATCCAAGCTCAGGGTCGAAGCAGGCAGGTCTAATAACAACAAACAACAATGGCGGAGGATGGGCGAGAGAGTGGTCAGTGTCTGTAGAAAAAGGTCGATGAAACAGCATACAGTGTCCAGGGGGCGAGGCGAGAGAGAGTATCCAAGTCAAGCGAGGTCCATAACGATAATCCAAGGGAAATACCAACACACAGAGAAACACAGAGAACGCTTACAAAGACAGGGAATCCATACACAATGATCAGCAATGAAACTTAAATACTAATACAGATGAATGCAAGATGAAAAAAGTGCCATCATGAGAGTCCTGCTGGCCCTTTTAGCTGGATCGTTACACATGTACAAGCCAATTAATATATATATATATATTCTGTTGATTACTCAAATTACACTGAATAATTTTCCCATTAATAGAGTTGCAATAGAAGCCTACATTTCTGAATAACTCATTAAAATAACTGAACAACTGAACAACATTTTTCTTGTCATCTGGTAATAACAATAATTACAACATGGCGTTAATATACCTTTTTCCAACACCCTGTTTTAATTCAGAATATTAAACCTAATTTCTAAAATGCTAATTTAGAAGAAGTGTACATTCAAGTAATTTTATGCATGCATCAAGGTGTGTGGTGCAGGAAGGCATGAAGGCAGATGCGAGTTCCCGAAATGAAAGAACTTTAATATTCAAACTGACAAATGAACAGGCAGGGTATTTCACACACATAAAATAAAATTGAGTAACATTGAGGACTGACAATGCAAGACAAAACAGAACGGGCTTTAAACACTGGGAGACACTCGGGGAGAACAGGTGGAGACAAATAAACTAATCAAACTAAATCAGAACTGGAACATAACTAAATAAGGAGAATGAGGAAGACGCAAAACGAAACCAAAACAAAACAGAACAGAATTTACAGATCTGATTTAAAAGATCTGAAAACAAATCAGACTCTTAATTCAAGAGTTCAATAATATTTCCAGACTGTCCTCATTGACTACAGATCAACTGTTTGTTTCCACGGTATAACTGCAAGCCTAACTGATTTACATCAAGTAAATGTACTACACAGAGCAGTGGGGAGTGTGTGCAATTTGTTTGATAAAATGTTTTAGAAACTCTCATTGCATCACATCAGAATCAAGGTTGTTTAGCCTGCCTTCAAATTGTGTAACGCAGACATCGCGGATGTGGTGCACTGCATCAGAATTCCTTGTAATGCTGTGTACATCAGAATGCATTCCAGTGAGTGTTGCTTGAGTTCAGAGAGGAAGCTGTGAATGATTACCCTTCCCAACAAGTGAAATGTTGCTTATAATGTTGTAGCTAAAAATAACATTGACTTTCAGAAGACGTCTACCTGGCCTGGCTCCAAATGATGAGAACCTGCAACAGCATATGCTTCCCACCACCATATGCTTCTCTTCAAGGAACAGGTCAAAAGATGAAAAATCATGAAAATAACTACTTTCTTTGTAGAGAGTTTGTTTGCCACATAAGCCAAAGGCATAATTTTACTGAATTGTTTTACTTTGTTGAACATATCTGGTTATTTCATGTTACAGCCAGTGATCCAGTCACAATGGCGCTATTTAATAATTCAGAGCTAGCAACCTCTCTTTTTTTTCATAAAGAGGGGCCAGGAAGCAGGTTGGCTAATCACTAGCTTCACTACTTTTGAAGCCTTTTAAATATATGGATCATGAGCGATGATGAAAAAGTAGCAAAGCTGCTTTACTGGCCATCTTCCATTTCCTCTCACTGTGTTTGGAGGTCTGGTCTGGTTTTATGAGTGCTGGCCTTTGGCACCATTAACAAGACCCTGTTGGCCTTTGCCCTCACACAGGGCTTTAGCACATGCGATTAAGGTGCAGGCACATGGTCGGATAGAGGTCCTTACCATCATGCTCCTGGTACACACAGGAACCATCCTGTGAAGAAAGCAGCTTTCCATTTACAACAAACTGAAGAGCCTTATAAAATAATTAGGCAATGGGATGAAAGGAGGAAATGACAGGAAAGAATGCAAGATTTGTGCCACTATAAAAGATTAACACTGACGGGTGCTAAAACTACTGCAGAGTGTAGTTCAAGCGATGTAATGGCATGGTTGCCAGATGCTGCCTATTCTGTCATGTATTTGTCAGCTGTCTTCAAAATCGCAGGTTCTGAAAATAATCCGTGCTCTGTAAATATACAGTATATCTCTAAATTTGCCACATGATTACTTGATTGGAAGCTGATTGCAATATTTACTTGCACAATGTACCAAATGAAAGAACTAACCAAATCCCTGATCTGCTACAGATATGTTTCTCTAATAAGGGCTCTGATTATTAAATTATTTTATATTGCGAATGAATGCTTCATTAAAACGTAGACAGTAAAGGAGTGGCTTCTCCAAAATGAGAATTTGTTAAAGATTCTTCATTTAATCATCCTAAAGACATTGCAATGAAGTTGCAAGTCTTTAGAAGCCATACATTAGGCAAACTGCTAACCTGTGACCACATAATTGAGTCAGACCGAGAACCAAATCGGGAGCAAATCATTCAGACTGCTTTGCTCTTTTGAGAATCGCCTACACACTCATTCACTATTCCTTAATATAGCCCATTTGAAAAAAAATTATGCAAACGATTGAGTGAATTTTGACACTAAGAGCATAGGAAAAGATTTTTACATAGTTTATGCGATTATCATTCAACACATAGCTAACTGGCAATCCCCTGAAGTACCAAGGTAGATCTCGGAATCTGGAAACCTTAAACCATCAAATATAAGTATATAGTGTTTGTGCTTGGTAAGCTAATGTCAGCGAGAGTTCATTTTGTGTGACGATTCATTTTTATGTTAACAAAGTCATTGCATCATTCCCTAGAAGCTCTGGTTCATGTAGAAACCTGAGACTGATGCAGGTGAAGTTAGAAGTGCTTTGGAGCTACGGAAGTGCATTTGCTGGTCTAGCTAAAAAAAAATGAGCCTTTCAAAAGCAATTGGAGCATTAGAAACAACATTGACCGGGCAGTTCATTTCAGATTCAGAATATACTAAAAGGCCTTTAATTTGCCAAAAATCGGCATGCAGTAGATCGTGTAAAACATGTCTTTTAGCTCTTATGACAGAGCAGGCTTTATAGACTTATGGAGAAATATTGAGCACAAATCATGTGGACCATTTTAAAGATGCTTTTATGATACTTTTACATCCTCAGTGCAAAACAGCCAGCACAAAAAATTCTCGAGGAATGTTTAGTGCCTTACTATTTCCAACAGCAGCTCCCAGAAACCCCATCAAACAATTTCCATTTTCCTCCACTATAAAGTCCAAAGAATAAACGACCTCGCTGTATTCATCCCCTCACCTGGACACCCTAAATGGCCATTACCGGCTGCCTATTCAGACTCTTGCACCCTCATTAGAGTTCCTGATAGGACATCATATCCAACATTCTGCTGTGCAAGGTCTCATCATGGTGATATTTATAATCTCATGTTCATTTCGAAGTAATGAGAAATCTCTAATAGTCTAATTCAGCACATGACTCGGACTGACACGTGGCAGTGATGTAATCCCAAGGTGAGTGTACATCTTTCCAAATCATTGTTATGCCTTTGTTTGAGGATAATGCTGATGGTATGGGTGATATAGTCCAGCTGTTTTTAATCAAAAATGAGACTGCTGATTTCCATATCCCATTTAGAAAACTAATGGAGCCCATCTGATCTTCTGAGCCAATGAATACAAATGGTAATTAACATAAATGCGATCCGTTTTTGGAACAGACCATTGAATAACAGAGAGGTATTAGTGAGCTTACTGTACTGAAGAACAAGATGAAATATGCAAGATTTAAGTTTTCCAAACACTGAGATTTGGCCCAAAACAACAATGATCTGAAGCAGGAGTTTGATGTTCATCATCAGTAAATGGAGATGAAAAAAGAAAACACACTCGATATACAGGAAACCAGGGCAGATTGAAGCCTTAGACTTGGATGGCCTTCTGTTAAATGAGTTAATTGGCCTTCTTTCCTGCATATTGCAGATAAGATCTGGCTGAAATCATCAGTTCTGAATTGGTGCTGTTGAGAAGAACAAATCACTAAATTTACATTAACATTTTCCAAGTTAGTTGTAAGATATCTATTTATAAAATGCTCAAATGCTGGTTTTAGGCACCTACCTTAATAACTAAAAAATAGGATATCATCAACATTCAGTTTTATTTTTGAAAGGTCTGTGAAACAATACATACCCCAACCTGTTCTCCAGTGTTGGGCATGTTACTTTAAAAAAGTAATTAGTTATAGTTAGTAGTTACTTCCCACAAATAATAACTGAGTTACAACATTATAAAAGTAAAGAATACTAAATATTATATATATAAATATTTATAACAGTCTTGTTTTGAGTCGTGAGTCATCAATTGAATGTTATTCTGTTTCTGGTGGGATTTTGACACTTCTAATTGCATCGTTAAAGTTGTTAAGATCACTTGTCCCATTTTGCTGAGCAAAATACTGCACCATTCTTGAAGAAGGAACCAGTGTGTTTCTGCTATCCGCTACAGAGCTTGCTGTAAAGACAGGTCATTTCACTCGGCAGCCATCATCGTAATGTCCCTGGAAAGTCATTTTCTATGAAGGTAATAGGCAAGAGGTCAGGGTTTAGCTGGTTAGCACTATCCCCTGCTGATACATGTCGTAAATACACCATCTGGCAACACAAAGTATCATTTTCAATCGAGCTGCACGAAGCTACAAACAACATTTGTACATGTTGCATATTATGGTTTAGTAGACTCTATTAGTGGACTTTATTGTGACAGCTTGGCACTATCAAAATGTTTTTTTATTACTGTGTGAGATTTGACGAAGACCATCACAGATTGAGGAAGTCTGCCCGAACCTGTATCCATTATTTCCCCTCAAGCTAAAGCTCTTTTATAAGAGAAATCATTTTTATCATATGATCATATATCATTTATCATGTGTGGTTCTCAAAACCTTCACATTAACAGTGCAGCTGTTCAATAAAGACAAATTTCACATCCTTAGTGACCGATTTGTACAAATGTAAATCAGAAGACTCAGGTCTGTAATTTAGCGGATAACACAGCTGAAGTCAGCAGGGGAATAAAGGAGCAAATAATCAAGGTGAAATAATTGTCCTTTTGAAGTCTGCCAACAGCTGTGGCCTTATTTACAGAAGGATTCAAGACGGTGAAGTCATCACACCACCCTTAATTTCCAACAATAAAAAAGCAATTCATAAACACGACCGAACATGGTTAGAAGATTGAAGTATACAAAAATTTACATTCCATTTTTCAGGGGCCTGGCCCACTATCTCAAAGTCACAAAAGAATATTTGCAAAAAAAAATAGACGTCTGCATTGATGAGTGTTTGTGTAAGGGGGTAAGAGATACGTGCAGCTCTAGTTTAAATGAGTATCAATCACCTAATGTATGTATTTTTTAGCATTTGTAACTTATGGAGAAAAACAGAGAATATGAAGTTAGTGGTGCTAAAATGTAATTTAAATATGGCCATATTTTTATTACATTAATACAGATGTTTTTTTTTATTTTGTTGCTTCAAATATTCATTGCAGTGGTTCAGAATTCAAGTGTCAGGGGAGTGTGGCTGAAGGTTTAATGCTCTATCGTGTTAAAAAGTAGCATACTCCCTATACACCAAGCCCAACTCTAAACCTATCTGATAGTGCTAACGAATTACACAACCGTGCTATTTTAACTTACACATGCTTTTGAGCAGTTTCATTGAACAATAGTTTCACATGATTCGTACCTCAATGCCATACCATCTTTGTTAGCACCTGTAACCTTCAAGTAACCCTGAACACCTTGATCAACTGGTTCAGGTTTGTTTGATTGGGGTTGGGACTGAACTCTACAGTACGATAACTATCCAGGAGCAAGGTTGGAGATTCTTGCCCTAGTGTATGTTGCCTGTGCATTTATTCAGCATTACATGACCCCCGTCACACTCAACCACCTAAAGCTCAGTACCACCCAGGTTACAGCACCAGTGTTACTGATCGCATTCACAGCATTCTAAGCCAGAAAACACCAGTGTGGATGGCATGCACGCTAACAATGGCACAGCCCCTAGTGCAGGTCTTGAGCACTATCTGGCCTCAAATACACTAACACCCCTAATTCCCTTCAATCCGGGTCATGGCAATGTTCCCTTGTGGGATATGAACCAGTGTCAAATACTTATTAAAAACCCACCAACCACTCAGTACTAGAGACCCTAGAGACTATTGTCAATGGTTTTGCAAGTATTTGGCAAACACTGTTGCCTCTACACAACAGGAGGGCTGAGTTTTGCATGAGCAAACACATTTTGTCAGAAACAATTTATTCTGTTAGGGTAGTTGATTCATTTATTTATATCATTACGGTGAATTTATTGTAAATTGATGTGTTTAAGTTTGATGCTTCATCATAAATGATTGTAGAATAAATGATAGCATCTAACCCCCACCCCCAAACACATCATAACTATATTAAGGGTTAAACAGATTAATCACAGTTTGATTACTTTAAATTAAAAATTACTTACTGATTCAATGTAGCTTTTCCATCAAAGGTCACATTTGCTTAGCTATTACTTCAGAGTATTGTCTAACCCAGCACAACAGGAGCTACCAGTGATATAAATGTATGCTGAATGGCCAAACAATTGCCATACAAAACAACGGCACTTGCTATTTTAAAAAGCATGGAAAGCGGCGATCGTTGGACTTAGCTGACATTGACGGATGTCACGTTTAAATGACACCACTGTAGGCCACTTTACATCACTTCGGAGTTCCTACTGAGTTACCATCTATCATTAACTCTGAGTTTTCCTGGGGTTACTCATAAATAAGGTAAGGTTTAGGTGTAGGGATATAGTCAAGACTAAAATTTTCTATTAAATGTTGTTACAGGGTCAACAATATATATTGACCTAGGAACACATCAAGCTCAGCAAAATCAAGATGTGCTAGGAAACATCATGCTGGCTAGTTGCTAGAATTACACAGTCTGAAAGTAATACATTACAAGTAACACAAGTCAGATCAATCCGATTACTTTTTATGCATCTAGTACAGTAACGCACTACTTTTTAATTTCACGAATTCGCCCTTCTTCGTTTAAATTTAAATAAGCAAATTTGGCGTGCTGTCCGGGGAGCGAGCCGGGAGCTCAGCGGACCCCGAGCCCTGCTGG
>JAUMHR010000059.1:2069680-2085546 GCA_032361145.1 Enteromius fasciolatus
GTACGAGTCAGGTCGTACAAATTCGTACGAATTAGCCACCTCGTAAAATAAGTACGAATTGCCGTGAGATCAGGCTGAGCAAAACAGAAAAGAACAGAATAGATTATTTATGTATTGTTCTTGCAGATGAACCAGCAACTTGCATTTATTGATAAATATTCATTAGTTTGGAGATTAATTTTGAGGACAGAGCTTCAGCAAATCCTAATTTTTACAAAAAGTATCTTTCTCCTTAAAAACAAAAGTGTAAAAAATAACTAGGCTAGTCTGAAGAAAGGAAATAGTGTTTGGGGATGGAAACAACAACATACCTTTTCTCCATCTCTAAGTCACAGGTGTTCACAGACAGGTGGCTGGAGGGAACTGAAACATGTTTGACTGTTTTCATCCCCGGTGAGCTAGAGGATGTATTAAGGTGTTGTTTTAGAAACATGTCCTACTTGACGAAATCACACAGCAGATTGAAGATTGATTTTCATAGTCATGCTTCAGAGTTCCTGTTCCAACAATTGGTCTTTCACAGTTGAACAGCCAGCGAGCCAAACTCTCTAATGCTCAGACTCTAGACTCATATTTACACCATTAGGAATCAGATAAAGTGTACCTTGTTTTAGCCAGTTTAACATCATCTCTACATCATGTGTCTGACCTTGTAATATTTCCCAACTCATTTACTCTGCTAATGTGTCATATTGACTATGAATCACTTAAAGTCTCGCTCTCAGCAGAGTGAATCTAACTGCTTTAACCTTGAAAGTGACCCTATCAAAAGATCAGTTAATCTACTGCTATATTCTTCCTAATAACGCCCTTTTCTTCCCTGTGCAGTGCCCTAAATCACCCATAGTCGAGGTGACATTGATGCTGGGTATATATTGGATTGATCCATTTAAGAGCTATAAAAGAGATTTTGGGCAGTGGCCAGTGCGAGGGGATTTTGCGAAGTCAATTTGAACAATTTACAGAGGCCACGACTTTCCCACTTTGGCGAATCAAAGCAGGGGTGACATCATACTGTGATAATTTATGAGCGCTTATGAACATTGAGCCGAAGGGTGATGATAGGCGAGCAGTTTCACATATCAAGTGATTTCTGGGAACTTCACTTCATGGTGTTAATAACACATAACTGTTGCCACTGTACTTGTTGGCAATAGAAGTGGAACTGGATATGATATTTATGTATAATAGGCCATTTATTTTAACAATTTTCCTGACATGTACATTCTAGCAGCCATAATGCAGCCGGACATTTTAACCTTCCTTGGGTGATTTTTGTAAAACTGTGTATGTGCATCTATGTAGGTTTTTTTTTGTTGTTGTTATTTTTTATTTAAGTAAATGTAAAATTATCGGGCATCCAAGTGCTCCTATTTCTTTAAATGGAGAAACATCAAATTCTCCCAAACTGTTCACTAAACTTACTTTTAAATTTCATATTTCAAATCATCAATGAAACCTGACAACGACTGTGTACTAAATATTTTTTCTTTTGCTCAAATAGCTTTATAAAAAGCTTATTTCTTAGGCGAGATCAGTCAGTGCACATGCGCAGTCCTAGGCACACATCTCAGAGTGCTAAATGTTTCTATTCTGCAACCAGAATTTCTAACGGCAGGCACGTTGATGCGCTGACTTTACAAATCGGCGATTGGCTATTTTATTCAGAAGGCGGGGCTTCCTGTGATTGATCAGCCATGTTAAACGTTGCGCTTTCTCCCATTCAAAACTACATGAGCGACACGTCTTGGGTATTCTATGGTCTTTGGTTTCATGCACAGATTTCTGAGAAGTAAATGACCTTGGGACCAAGCCAAATACTGATTTTTTTTAATGTATGTTCTCAAATTGGGCTGAGATTTCAGGAAGTGTCGTAGTTTGAGTATCAAGTGTATTTAGACAGATTGAACAGCATATGTAATAGACAGGGCATGTTAAGCGCTGTCATTTGCATGTAATGACTGTCTGATGTCTGGGATCTGCAGGTATGTTCTGTGTTAATGCTCTGATAAGCCGGCGCAGCTGTCATTTTTAGCGTCTGTTGGTAGTAAGTGGTTATTCTTGTGTGTGATTAATCAGGCTGTTAACTCGTTACTTTGTCCTTCAGATTGATCGATACAAATCCATTCAGTCACTCCAGGTGATTTGTACGTAATAATGTTGAGGCTGCAGCTCAGGTTTTGAGTAACAATGAATAATCACATAGAATTTAGCTTCCTTGTTCAGAAATTGAAATTTGAGGTAGATAGGATTGAATGAATCATGAATGAACTTTACAATCATGCAGATATGCTCACAAGTCTCTGAGCTAGAGTCCAAGTCAAGTCTCAAGTCTCTTTATTATATTAAGTCTCTGGTTATAATAAGTGTTGCATCACACACAGTGACCTGTCCAACAGTGCATAGCTAAATATAAGGAATTCAAAGCATGTAATATATCATAATGATAATACTTTATCTATTAGCATACAGTATCAGCTTTGATTTTAGTATATAATCAGTGTAAACAGGCTGTTGCAACATGACAATACAATTAATATCTGTATTTTGTATCATGGACACACAGTAGAGTACAGACCAAAAATTAAGAAAGACCAAATATGGTCAAATATGGTCAAACATCACATTGTAGGTAAATGCAAAACACTATTGCAACAAACCAAATGATGTGAAATATATGTAGAGTTCAGATGCAAAAGCCTTTATTAAAAGTTAATTTTCTTTAGAACGATCATTTTTATAAAGCTTGTATATTTAAGTTCAATAATTTCACTTAAATGGCAATGAAAATGACCTATTAATTGTAATTTAAGTGAAATTACTTAACAAGCTTTATAAAAATGATCATTCAAGAAGAAAATTTCAGATGGCACTTTTGCATCTGAACTCTTCATACTATCCACACAAATTAACACACTACACTTCCTTATGATAGAGAGTCCTCAATAATTAATGGCATCATAATTACTGAATCATATCATTAATTTGATTCGTTCGAACTTCTGCTTCATTTAGGAATAAAGAGTGACTGTCTTTATGAATGGGAAATTGAATCATTTCACTAAATTCGTTTTGAAAACGAGTTCATTCATAAACGAAACACCGCTGTGTTTGAATGGAGATTTGGAGCAGCTCAGTTGTGACTTGTTTCTGACTACTTTTGACGACGAAATCAGCAAAATCAGGCAATAGAGTTATAGTCAGCCAATGTAAGTCACTTAATAATAACATCTTGTTTATTCGTAATGTTAGGTCGTAGCTAAAGCAAGAAGCAATGTCAATGCTGAGCTAAACATGTTTAACGTTACTGACCTATCACCTGGCACAGCAGTCGGCATGTTTGTTCGTTGTCCTTTCATGTGTGGCAGCCGTGCCTAAAATAAAAAAAATTCAAAATGTGGGGCCACGCCCACACACACCAGATACCATGGGCAGGTTAGAGGGAACGGAGGGAGGGCAATAACAGCAAGCTCATCAGTTGTTTCCTAAAAGTAAACATTGTTTACGAGTCCCGCATCTCAAGTCCGAGTTGAGTTTGAAGTCCTTCAAGGACCAGTCTCAAGTCGAGTCTGGAGTCACTGTGTGTGCGACTTAAGTCGCACTCAAGTCCAAGTCTCAAACTTGAGTCCCCATCACTGCAATCATGTGTGTGGGGATCTCTCCTCAACCACCACCAGTGTGCAGCATCCACAGGACAACGGCGCCAGTGCACTCACCAAACACCAGCTACAGGTGGAGAGGAGAGTGTTATGCAACCAATCAATGGATGGGGATTACTGGGAAGCAATGATAGACAAGGGCCAGTTGGAATTTGGCCAGGACACCGGGGTTACACCCCTACTCTTTATAATGAGTGTCATGGGATTTGTAATGACCACAGAGAGCCAGGACCTCAGTTTAACGTTTCATCCAAAAGACGGTACTCTTTTGACAGTATAGTGTCCCCGTCACTATACTGGGGCATTAGGACCCACACAGACCACAAGGTCCACCAATGGATGCTTTGTAGTGAATGGGTGCCGTCAGAATAAGAGTTCAATTACTCTAGTGGAAAAAGTGTATCTCCTGTTGAGCACCTACATTAAAATCCACACAGATATTTGTTTAGACTGTTGGCTTGTAAACTGTGCTTGATCTCTAGTATATTTCTCTCCTGATTCAGATGAAACGACTTTTTCCATTGGAGAAAGTGGTATTATAAATAGAGGACTTATATTTTAGCATTGTTTTGAGTTAGTACAGTTTATGTCGTAACTCATCGTTAGTTCATAGATTAAAAATAAAATGATTTTTCTGATTTTGTAAAGCATTACAGTTAAGGCTAAGTACTTGATCATGATTTTTTGTTTTTGTTTTGAGCTAAGCAGCATAGGACCAACAGAATTCCTTTGCTTAACAATCTCTGTATCAAACCTTGAAGGCAATCAATAACTCTAAACTAAGTTTGACATGAAATTGCACAATGTTATATGTTCAAGTACAAACATTGGATGTATAAACATGCCAGAAGCTGTCATTTAAGACAGCGAAATGTTACCGCTTCTTGATATAAAATAGCACAGCTTGTTTTACAGCCTGATGGCTGCCATTGATCAAATAAATATCCCAACTATCTGAATGGTAGAGCAGCCCTCAAGGAATTTCATCCAGAAATGGTGCGTTTGGATCGACAGTCCATTACAATATTTCACTTTCACTGCCTCAGGTGTCATCTCAGACACTGCTGCATGACTGCAAATGACAGAAATGACATCTACAGTGTACGCAAATAAAAACGTGACAGATTAGATTTTTAAATTTCCAGCATTTAAATAGAAATCTTTTGCTTGAACGTTATAGGCTGTTGCCAGAGAGTTGCTTATTTACTGGCCCAAGACACACACACACACAAAATAAATCCAAATGAGTTTCTGGTCCCTCTTAAAAATGCAAGTCTATGGGATTCTTCAACTAATTTTATCACCCGAAAAATATAAATGGTGCACGCTGAAGTTTTATACTTATGGTTAAAGATTTGAACCGTGCATGTTATGACAGATGTGTCTCATGATTCCATCAGTGTCTTCCAGATTTAAGTTCTCATGATTTTGGTGTTGTAGGCTACATCCTGGGACAATTTCAGCCCACACACTCCCATTTCATTCCGTTCTTTCATCTTCTTCCCTCATTGAGAACGCTCATTTCCAAGTTAGTCGAAATGTTGCATAGCCTCTGGATATGTACGTGTGCAGACGGAGAAAGAGAAAAATTAAGATCTCTAGGATTTAAAAATAAATTTCACATTATACGTTATAGAGAATTCTATTTATTATATTCTATTTATTTTCAATACTAGTATCATTTTAAGAAATGCTATATACATATTTCTAGACAGACCTACCATGAGCTCTGAGATTGTTCAGTTATGATTATGCTTATGTAGAATCAATAAGTTACAGTAATTTCAGGTGCATTTGTAAAAAAAAAAAAAAACTGAAAACTTCTGGGGAGAGATCTACGAAGATCTACCAATCAGAGAAGTCACTGGTACAGAGTTCAGAAGAAGCTTCTCAGTCCCATTGCAGATTATGAAATGAAGCCTTCATCCCCTAAAAAATAAAAATCTAAACTAAAATAAAGTAGGTTTAAATACTAAAATTACTAAAGACAAAACTGAAATAAAAATCAAATAAATTATAGTTGAACAAAATATTTAAATAATGATAATAAATAATAAATGCACATGACATTACTAAAACTAAAAAATAAATGAGAATTAAAGTGAGTTATTAATAATAACAAAAAATAGTGCTAAACAGAGTTATTGATATAGTATGTGATAGTAATAGTAATATAAATAACAAATGAATATATCAAAATTATATATATATATAAATGTTTAAACATATATATATATATATATATATATATATATATATTAACATTTGCATTTTATATATCAGATCAGTATATTTTCATGTTTCATTGTCATTTTAGTTATGGTAATTTTGTTATGTCTGTTCGTTATTTATATTACTATGTAACTGCTCTCCTCTATTTAAAGAAGGTGCATGCTACAAATTCTTAAAATTAAGGGAGGTACCCACCAAACATTCTTAATATACTGTAGGTACCTTAAATTAAAAAAACGTTCAACCAGTGTAACATTGAATCCAATCAAAAAAGGCACAAAGAGCAAATGCAGGTTACTTAGTCATTATTAAGCCAAACCAAACTTGACAACTTGTTAATCTTTGACATACCAAAACTCAAGCAGTAAATAACAATAATGGATGGAAAACAAATATATGCATTGTACAAGAAATCATAGTTGTATTTCTGTGAATGTCTCTTGTACTGCTATTGACAATGATGTGACGTTGAGGATGATGATGATGACAATAATATAGCTGCTTGAGAAAGATTTCAAGAAGTGATCCCTGTGTTCAAACATGCACCAGTTCCTACAGTATTTGCTCCCAATACAAGGTCAAATCCAGTGGTGAAGCAAAAGTTTTTCATATGCACCTTGTCATCATACTGGTAATGTGAAACTACCAATATTAAAGAGTCCTTATTGATTGAGCATGAAACATTAAAGTTTCTCAATCTGGACTATTCAGCATGAAAGGCTGCATGGAAGGAAAGACGTGCTTCTTCCTAACCAAACAACACTCTTCCTCTACAGCCCCTACACCTGGCTATGTTAGAGGGGGTAACCCAAATAAAGCCCTAGAGGACAGTAGTACAACTGCAACCCCCTCTAATGCATAGTAAAAGAACTATGGTCTGTTACAGCTATAATTATTTTTAAATAACCACTATTTTTAAATGTATAGCACCCATTTTTTAACACCCTTTTTATCAACACTGCCAGTACATTCCTTCGTTAAATAGGCAGATTTTTTTATCCCTCAGATTTTGAAAAACGTTTCAAGTAAATTCAATAATGTATCGATTTCTTTTAATCAATATACAGTAAGTATACCATATTTGAACACAATTCAGTTCTTTTTAGCAGAGAACATGCAGAAAGGTCATCAGTCTGTGGTTTCGAAAGGTCTGGTGTTTACAGTCTTACCACAACACACCACACACATTTCATGCTCGTACCTTCTGCTCGGCTTTTAATTACCAGTATGGCACCCTCCACGCGCTGGCTCAGACCTCCGACCATCTGCAGCACCAGCCAAGGGACGAGACCAGTGAGCCTCATTTAACACTTCCTCCAGCTGACACTAGAGTTAGCGCTCACACCACGCCTTTGCTTCTCGTGTCAATGGACTGCTTGCACGTTACAGAATCCAATATAAAATTCAAAGATTAAATTAATCCGATTATTCAGATCTGATGTTCATCACACTATCTATTGGGAATCAAAGCAGTGAGTGTTTAAATCTGCTCAAACCTAAGAAAAGAACACAGCTTCACTAAAGGCCATGTGCACAGTGCAAAAACATTTTTCTCTTTACACTAGTACTATGGTGCTAGATTGTAGACAACTTGATGTAGTAAACTTGCTCAGTAGCACACCTGGTACAGCACTGGACCTACTAAAGAGGAGAGCCAACATGGAGCTGGTAATCTAAAGGGTCTTGAGTGATTCTGGATGAAGGAATGGTCTCTTTTCTCTTATCAGGTGTTCTCCGAACTCTTCAGGTGGTGGATTTTAAATGATCACAGTTCAAGAAATTTCACTTACAATCTAAACTCTTTACTTCATCATTGATCAAAATTTGTAACTTTAAGATATAGAATTAATAGTGCTTTGGGACAAATTGTAAGGTTAATTGCTACATTAAATCAGTATATTAACAGATCTAATTCTCTTTTTGCCCTGAAGATCAAATGGCTGATTTTGAACAGGCTGTTTTCAGTCGTTATCAGCCCATTCATATGGATCAGTAGGGGCCTTCTGCACCTACTGGTTAAACTTAAAATAAAATTAATTATTCTAGCGATTAGATTGTGTTTATTTAACGTCTACACCTACCACAACCCCAACATCTACCCTTTACCATGATAGAAAAACAGTATTATTGACGTAAAGTGTTAAATTTTATTATTTTTTTTCGATTGATGTGCGCATGCCCAGTAGTCCTATGGATGATAACAGCCTTCTAAGCCTACCAGTAGGTGTAGCAGGCCCCTACTGACCCATATAAATGGGCTGATAACGACTGATTCAATTGAGTGATAACATCCGAAGCGGGTAAAATGGACCTGTACTGTAGGTCATTGGTGAAAGTTTCACAGGAATGGTAAAGCTAAATTCAACTGAATTAAAACGATCAATTAATTTTAGACACTTACATACTGTATAATCTAACAAAATGTAATATAAAAATTATTTATTTCTGAGGAAAGAATTTGAAAATAATACACAGTAACTCTTTTTTTAAAGCATCTTGGAATAGGCCCTGTGGAGTTGGTCAGAAGAATATGTAGAAAATGCATGTGGAGATGTTATGCTGTTTGAAACACCCTCTCCACACCCTTTCTGCAAAGTTTTGAACGCTGCATGAGGTCTTAGCATCTTAGTGACTAACATAATCCCACATTAAACCCAAACCACAAAATTTCCTTTTTTCTAGAGTAGCATTTCCCAAACGATCTCATAGGGGCTCACACTAACCCCTCCCTGCCTTCATCCCGGCCCACACACACACACTCTGTTGTCAGAGCAGTTCCACTGGGCTGAATTTGATCCAAAAACATCCTGACACTCAATTAATTTCATGTGGTCTTACTTCACAGACAGGCCCCCTAATTATACGTCAGTTCCACAATTACACCCTTTGCAATGGTGAGTGGGTGATGGACAGAATTGCTAGTTGTTACACATATGTCAGGGCGAACCTAATCCCTTTCCCCTGGGAAAATGTTTGCCCTTGGATGCATGTGTTTTGCAGGGATGCGTTAAGCTTACTTCAATCACACAGACAGATGTGGACAAACAAGCAACCCTCAACGCCCAACTCTGAACCAGCTCGCTTACTGTGGGCTGAAACGCTTGCACGGGGAAGCCAAGTTCTCATCAACGCACCGCACGATAACCACACCAGACCTAATGTTTTGGTGGGAGTTGCACTTTGCGGAAATGGTGTTTTGCTTGCGTTTATATAATTTCAATCCTGTTCCTTTTGCATAAATTGCAAATTCGAGCAAAATTACAATAACCTTGATTTCATGCTCCAGCAGAAATGAATGCGATGCTAATGGGAGGAAAGAGGATGTTCCAAACCTGATTATAGGCAATCATTAAAGCACACTTACTGATGGAAGCCAACAAAACGATAGAAATGTGAAATGGATGGACTCCCACACACTGACTCAGAGCAGAGGATTTGCTCTGTTTGTATCTCGTTTTAAACGTTTAACTTGCACTTGTGTTTCTGCAACCATAAGTGTATATTCTAAAAATAGGAATTATTTAAAGCCCATCGCTGATTTGAAACACACATGCTATTATTTAAACAAGTAAATAAAAAATGGATATAGGGGTATGGAATAATGTGAACGCCTTTACAGCCCAATTGTTAGAGGTTTTGAGAACAACAGCCTTCATCTGCAGAGGCAAACACTGAAAGTGAATGATTAGACAGTCATTCATTAATCAATTGTGTGTCCAAATAATACCTCAGCAAAGTGAGGCAAACCTCAATATCCACTTTGAAGACTCTGTTTCCTCAATAACTGTCCACAGAGAACTTAACAAAGCCAGCATTCATGAAAAAGCTGTAACTGCTAAACTTTAATTGAAAACACCAGTGCTAAAATGTAAAAAAAAAAAAAAAGATAGTCTGATGGTTATAAAATCTGGACCCAAACAGTTATAAAAACTGCAACAATCCCTGAAACATCAGAACAAGATGTTCTGATAGACCACGGTCAACTGTTGACTATTCAGAGGTTGTATAAACCTATTCCAAGGGTTTGGAAGCTGTATTAAAGCCAAATGGTGGTAAAAACACCTTCATAAAGAAATATTGCATAGGTGTTGAAATACAAAATAACGTTATTTACTCCTGTTGATAAGAAGTTATAAAAAAAAAAATATTTTTTTTTTGACAATATCCAATATCCCAAAACCAATATCCTGCAACTACTAAACAATTGTTATAATTAAACAGTTAAATATATGTAAGGTTTTTTGATGCATCCAAAACGTCATACCATTGATATTACCTAAGACGTTAAAGTAAATATGTTACAAAACGGCATGCCTTCATGATTTAATACATTGGCAGAGTAACAGTAAGAACAGAAAGACAAAGGTTGTGACAACACAGTCTTCCAGCCTAGCATAATTTGGGACAAATATACTGAGATTTTATGGAAAAACCATGAATGGAACGTTGTTCAGCTGAATGTACAAATCAAACTGCTAGATGAAATATCTACAAAATAAGAAACACCAAAATAAAAGCGTGCGGGTTAACTGTCAATGAGCTGTATGTGAAGGCTGGGGCCTTGGTATAGAGGTGCATTTTAATAAATGAAAACTCATGTATTAAATAAATTCAGTGCACACAGACTGAAGTAGTTTAAGTCTAAGGTCACATTTAACAAAAAAACACTAATTGACTCTCAACAAATTAGAATATTTTATAAGACCAAAAATTCTTTACTGAATTGTTGGCCTTCTGGAAAGTACATGTATGTTTCTCATTTGCTCTTCACAATACCCCATTGGTTCTCTATGGGCTTCCAGTCTGGTGAGTTTGCTGGCCAGCCAAGCACACCAACACCATGGCAGTGTGGGAGGGTGCCAAATCTTGCTGGAAAATGAAATCAGCATTTTTTTAAAAATCTGATCTTTGGAAGTGCTCCGAAATTTCTTGGTTAACAGGTGCAGTGACATTGGTTTTCAAAAAACACAATGGACCAACACCAGCAGATGACATTGCACCCCAAATCATCACAGACTGTGGAAGCACTAGACTTCATGCAACTTGGGCTTTGAGATCTAGGACCTTGATTTCCAAATGAAATACAAAATTTGCTCTCATCTGAAAAGAGGGCTTTTGACCACTGGGCAACAGTCAAGTTGTTCTTCTCTTTAGCCTAGGTAAGATACCTCCGAGGTTGTCTGTGGTTTAGGAGTGGCTTAATGGAGGAATGTGACATCTGTAGCCAAATTCCTTGACATGCTGTGTGTGGTGGCTCTTGATGCCTTGACCCCAACCTCAGTCCATTCCTTGTAAAATTCACCCAAATTCTTGAATCGATTTTGCTTGACAATCCTCATAAGGCTGTGGTTCTCTCGGTTGGTTGTGCACCTTTTTCCTTCCACTCAACTATCTGTTAACATACTTGGATACAGCACTCTATGAACCCTATGAAGGGTGTCGACGATTGTCTTCTGAACAACTGTCAATTTTGTCTTCCCCATACTTGTGTAGCCTAATGAACCAAACTGAGAGACCATTTCGAAGGCTCAGGAAACCTTTGGAGGTGTTTTGAGTTGATTAGCCATGCCACGGTTTTCTAATTTGTTGAGTGAATTGGTGGGTTTTTGTTCAATGTGAGCCTAAATCATTCAGATTGAAAGAACCAAAGACTTAAACTACTGCAGTCTTTGTGCAATGAATAAATACCATCGTCTCCCTCCTCTCAATATCTAGTTACACATGATCCCTCCTTCCTCCCCTTCTCCGCCTTTTTTCTTTGCACTGTCAATGGGGGCGGACCGAGCCGCGCTTCGGGCTCTGCCCTTGCCAGGGTTACTGGCAGCAGGGCTCGGGGCCCGCCGAGCTCCCGGCTCGCCCCCCCGGACAGCAGGCCAAAATTGCTTTTTTAAATCCATGAAGAAGTGCGGATTTGTGAAATTAAATTTTAAAAGATATTCACATAGGAAATTGTTTTTTAAAACTACAATAATATTTTCCAATATTACCATTTTTACTGTATTTTTGATCAAATGAATGCAGCCAATAATCTGACTGATCACATTTGAGTCAATGGTGTTGCATCATAATCCATATTATGACTCATAATTCATATATGTGACACTGGACAAAAAAAACAGTCATAAGTGTTAAATTTCTGTGATCTGAAAGCTGAATAAATAGGCTTCCCATTGATGTGTGATTTGGATGGATAGGGCAATATTTGACCAAGATACAACTATATGAAAATCTGGAATCTGAGGGTACAGAAAAATCTAAATGATGAGAAAATCACGTTTAAAGTTATCACTGCATATTACTAATCAAAAATAAGTTTTAATATATTTTCGGTAAGAAATTCACTAAATACCTTCATGGAACATGATCTTTACTTACTATCCTAAGGATTTTTGGCAAAAAAGAAAAATCAATAATTTTGACCCATATTTTTGACACTTGCTACAAATATGCCCCAGCGACTTAGGACTGGTTTTGTGGTCCCGGGTCACATATGAGATGCAGCCACATGTTGCTCCAGGCCTGCTCTGTTGTGAACTTATCTGTGGATGTCTCTGTTCCTCTTTTGCTATGGTTTGGGGGTTTGCTGGAGTGGGCAAAGGGCTGCACTCGTCTGAATTAAACTTTTAAGGAAGTAACTTAGCTTTGAGTCGCCACATACTTCCTGTAGCATCTCCTTCAGTCCCTCGCGTTCCTTTGTTCCTCAGACTCCCTTTATGTTCCTGTCATTTGGGACTGACACTATCACCGGTGTCCTACTCTTGTTTATGTCTAACTGAATGCCCACTACTTATTCCTCTGTCTGGATCAGGAATTCCCTCAGGATATTACACATGCTGTCGTCCAGCTATAAATCTTCTCACTTGCACTTTCCGGCTCAAACTTAAACAATTCCATTTAGAATTTAGAACTTTTTATAAATGTTTTTATTTATAATAAATCACACATTATAACACAAACCAGAAAAATGTCCCTTTTTATTTGTTTCATCTTACCATGTTGCAGTTAGGGTTGAAAAATTATATTTGACTATATTATGACACACCACAATAATATCCATAACATTTGATGTAGGAACACAACATTTCCTTGGGAAATTGCTAGCAAATAATTACAGAAACAGAAAGTATCAATTTGATTTTTGAAATAGAAAGGCTGACATAGTAATTTCTAGTAACATGCTTCATCTTTGTTTTATTCTTAACGTTGTATGCTTTAGTACACTTTACTTATTAGCAGAGATTTATTTCATATTAATTTATTGGGATAAGTGTAACCATCGACCCTGTGGTCAAAAAGAATTTATGGGTCACTCCCTCAAATATGATGTCAGAAAAATGTAACTGTTATTTTTAAAGGGGGGAAAAGTCCAACCCAGTCCCAAGGGTTATGCAGGCTTTATGCCAGCATAATATAACACACGCAGCATTTGCACAGTCAACACAAGGTCAACACAAGAAAAATCTGTGTTTAATTAATATAGGCAAATGGGTTCAATCTTAACAAGCTATTTATCCAACAATGTGCCGAAAAGTGCAGCACTCTGCGATAATCCATACTTACGTTACAACTCCGGCTTATGAAGGACACCAACCCCTACTGCCATCTCAGCATTTCCACCATCAACAGACGGTTGATCCATACAAAATCAATCTTTGCATTGTTTGGTGAACAGAGCTATTTTTGTTCTTGGCATAACTGCTTTGACAAAAGAGAAAAACAGGAATGTTTAGCTTTGATGTACGTGAAATGTGAGCATAACCATAGTTGCACTTGCACAAAACATATTTTAATGCCACAAACAAAAGCATAATAGGGTTGCTTTTACAAAAAAAGGCCCTTCACATGACGCAGTGAGGCTAATAAAGGACGTGGAGAAACCTTCTGTGCTATTTGTCTTCAGGAAGACATAATTAATTTGCTATATGAAGTCTCTGGGCTTGTAAAACGTAGAGTCAATAAAGCAGCACACAACACTCGTGACAGGTGAATTTTATGGTAAAAGCTTTTGGAACGTTCCCACTCCGCTTAAGCGGGTGATATCACCTTACTTTAGATAAACAGGATTGAGTGCTGGAATAAGACAAAGAACAGACAACAGATGGGGAAACTGCATAGTGTGCAAGTTAAAAAAAAGAGAAAAAACAAGCTCTAATCTTTGAAGGGCGCTGAGCCAGAGTTGTTTTTCACAGGCCTTTAGCAGAACATGTTCCAGCCCTCATCAAATCACTGTCCTCAAATTTGTTGGGAAAAGACACACACAGATTTTGACTATCAGCATTAGGAATGTGAAAACCAACCACTAGATCATCTGTGGAAAACCCCCTTGTCTTCCTGAGTTGCAAACAGGGCTTAATATATGATACATAAAATAATTAAATACAATGCCTTTCAAAGCTTCAGTCTCCTATGTTCACCAAGAATGCATTAGTTAAAAACAAAGCAAGAACAAATATTAAAATAATGTAAAATTATTTTTATTTTCAGAATGTTTTAATGAATAGAAAGTTTATTTTATTTAAAGCGTTTATTATAAATGGAACACTTCTGTAAATGTTTTTAACACATTCATGCTGAATAAAAGTATTTTGTAAATAATATATATATAAACATAAATCTAATCTCAAATATAAATCTAACAGCATCCAGGATGGAATTTTCCTCAATTTTCTTTTCAAGGATGCGGCTTTCGAGCCTTTCGCTCTCAATTAGACGCTCCACAGCGTGTCCTCTTGGCTTTCCTACGCTTTGTGATGAATATGGGCAACATTTACAGTGTAACCAATACAGGCTGGGGCACTGAAGTGAAGAGATGAGGAAGTGAAGGAGGAGGTGTGGAGGGGGAGGATGGCAGCACTGTTCTGCCAAGGGAAGCGTTCAATTTCTTGCCTCATTTACAGCAGGTGTGTACAGGTAGAGGCACACACACACACACACACACAGTAGGAGTCAACAAAAAACTCAAGCATCTGTTCACCAAACTACAGTCTTTTCAAGGACACCAGGATCTAAAAAACTAGTGACACTTCAGAAGATTCCTTACCCTAAATCTGTGGTTATAATAAACAGGACCAGGATCCTCTTGTTAACCAGAATGCAGTTTCACACCAGACTCTGTGATATCAGTTGCATTTTGCAATGACACGTCGTGCAGCTCATTGACTGTCCAAGCATACAGGAGACCTGGTGCAGATTTGATGCTTCACTCATTTCACTGAGAAACGATTGTCTTCCAGGGAATCTTGTTGGGATGAGGGTCACGCATGTTGGTGATCTCCCAGTTCTGCAATCCTGAAATGCCACTTGAAATTGCATGACAATATTCCATCTACTTTACACAGATGTTCCTAGAATGGCTGATTATGGTCAAGTGGACGTGTTATGAGACAAGAATTTTGACTGACATGATACATTCATGACACATACCTAAGGAGAAAGATGTTGCAATTTCATACTTGAACTTGAGCACAGTCCTGTGTGGAATGAAAATGTATTGTCCAAATGCCAGGAACCAAAAATCATGAGAGTGTTTGTATGAATAACAGATTGTATCCAGCTGATAAGCGTGAAAGTGCATTTGGCATTGTGGGTGTTTACATTCGTTGAGTTGTAGGGTAACTGTTTGAATGGAATGGGTTCAAATGGTTGTCTACAAAACATTTTTCAATACATCTATTAACATAAATGAAAATTGAGGAAATTTATAATTGTAGTAATTTTTGCTGACCACCCATTTGAAGTCAGCTTGAAGCAGCATCAGCAGAACACTTTACTTCCATTCAAACTATGATGACACAAACAACTTTTAAAATTAAGTTTGAAGTCATAATTATTGTAGTCCTAAAGGCACATAGTAATCTTTTTGCATTTATTCGCAAAATCTTTGACTTCCCTAAGAAACTTCGGTAACACTTTAGAATACTGTTTCTTACTTACTGCATAACTAATAAGAAGTTACTGTGGAACTAATAGGTTGTT
>JAUMHR010000059.1:2085646-2111509 GCA_032361145.1 Enteromius fasciolatus
CGAACGATTATTCGACTAATCGTTAAAATGCAGGAGTGTTAGTCGACTAGGAATATCTTTAGTCGGGGGCAGCCCTAGAATTGCCGTGAGATCAGGTTGGAAACTTCTAGCCCAATAACATAAGAAAACTTATAATGTCAAAAGTTTCTTTTCTTATAATGAAAAGTTTCTCTGAAGAGCTCAACACTTTTGCAGGAGAAAGCAAGCAAACGTTTTTCACAAAGTTTTTTGGGAGATCGCAATATTTTGCCAGAAAACATAAATATTTAGGAAAACAGATTTTAGCAAACGAATTACATGTTCCTCAGGGGAACGCAATATTTATTTAAACTCTCTTTTTTATCCCTGTGTGCTGCTGGGGGCACCATATACATGTAGGTCAGATATTATCAGTGTTGTAAACATGTCACATTTTAAGGAAATTAAAAACATACCAACCACAAATGTTAAATAGTAACAATTTTAAATGTTTAAAGTGACAGTGTATTTTAGAAGTATATAATCAAGCTGGTAAGGGAAGGTATTTATTAGGCTACATTGCAAAAACAATCAAAATTTCATAATAAATGCATGATGCCGCTGAAGGTACAAGTAATGAGAGTGTAAATAGGCTTAATTTTATTTTCAGGCGGAATTGCTTGTATAAAGCTTTAATGCAACAGCACCCACATCTGATATCGTAGATATAGACTCGATTATTCTGACATCAATTTATCTTCTATAAACCTTTGACAGCTATTTTCAACATTATTTCGAACCCCTCTGCAAAAGTAACTGACTTGACGTCAAAAGCGAGCAGACTGACTAAGATGCATTAGCCCTTCTGCGATATTATAGATTGTTTAAATAGCATCCTAAAAACAAAATTGATCCACTATTATCAATGTCACTCACTGGAGAGATAACGACAGCAGCTCTCCATCGAAAGGGAAAAACTGCTATTGATTACAAGACATCTTTTTAATAAACACGTATCTCCTTATGGATTTCAGACAGGCCCGGGTGGTAATGGCATTCACGACCTATAAACTGTGCCGAAGATAAATGAACTGCCTCAAGGGGTTGTGGTTATGATGTGTGCAAGGAGTTTGCTGCAAACTTTAGAGTGGGCGGCTGGCAACAACCAGCTCTTATGACAATCAGAGTGATCGAACAGTATCAATCGGCAAACTCGGGCATGCAGCCAACCAGGAGTGGGGTTTTTTATGTAAGAAGTGTTTGAAGAAGCTCAAGATTGTAAGACTGGAAAAGACAGTAAGGCAGGAGTAATGTAGCTCATAGGAGGGAATGCTCTGTTAACGGATGACAGCACAAGGACCCAATCTTAAAATTGAGGAAAAATGACCTTCACGGGACAGCAAGCAAGCCGTTCTTGGATTTTTCATGTACAGAAGTTGCAGCTTGTTCACAAGTTTTATGAAATGTGAAGAGATTGAAACTGTGCGGGAACACAAATGACAGATGACAAAAGTTGCTTTTCCAGAAGCAGCCGTATGAACTTTTTCTTCAAAGTGTACAGCTTTTGAAAACATTTGCGCACTCAGAGAACTAAAAAAAAAAAAAAAGGCAAAAAAGATAAAAATGTAGCAAAAGAGAACTATACAAATGAAAGACTGTCTGATTCAGAGTCTTTGCCAGCTGTTTCTGGCATCTAGTCATTTTCTGTTTTCAGAAAGAAAAATGATTCAATGTGACAATATCAACTCGTTGATGTTTAATTCACTTATTTTGAGTGGGGTTTTGATCCAATCAGGTTTAGCGGTGGTTGTGGCCACTGCTTGACAGATATAGGTTTTATCTGGACAGCCAAAAAACATAAAAATCTTGTTCTGTATTAGGTATGTATAGTTTGCATATTATTAGGGCTGTACCCGACTAAGGATTTTTCCGGTCGACCGGTTCATTTTAAGCATTAGTCGATTAATTACACGTTTATTAATAAACCATTAAAAATCATTAAACATGAGACAGCCCTAATAAGCGCTCAAGCACACACACAAAGCTTGCCGCACCGCACAGGCAGAAGTGACGATTGTGAATCAGTGAAAAAACAATAAGGAGACTGCATTAATATTTTAATATTTTGATAACGTTTTTTGTGTTTTTTTTGACGTTGGCGAACTGACTCATCATCTCTTCAGTAGTGATGCGTCTGTATGCATGTTTCATTTGATTGAATCATTTGAAAGCGTAAATTTCACTCTCTATAGATATATTTTTAATGTCTGTAAAGCAAAGATATGCGTGGTGTTTCGTGCTCAAGTTCACAGACCTAGACGTCAGAAAGCATCATGTTTGCCTTCATTATTTTACAAAAGCGCAATTGTTTTTTTATTGTGAGTGCACACAAATAAACATAGTATATTATATTTATTATCTGTTCGAGCAATATTTTAAGTGCAAGTGAGTGCACCGCTGCCTCTATCTGTCCTGCAGCGAGCGAGTGCTGTCCACACAGACACTTCAACAGTGCACATTTCTTTGGGCTAACATTAGATTGAGTGGCCATGTAAAGTCGCTAATACTTCCATATTTCAGATGTCATAGACTAGCCGTTATAGATCTGTTAGTCATGGACTGCGTGACTTCGTCTGTCTTTTTTTTTTTTTTCTTTCTACATTCTCCAGGGCCCCAAAAACACCCTTGGACCCCAGAGGGTTCATTTCCAGAGTAAGCATTTTAGATTGGTGTCTGAAAAAACATGTAACACTGAAGATTATGGAAAATATAAATACTACTGTATAACTACTGTATAAATATATATATATATATATATATTAGGGGTGTAACAATGCACGTATCCGTATTGAACCGTTCGGTACAAGGCTTTTGTTTCGGTACACATTACGAACCGAATGATTCAGAGAAAAAAAAAACAAGAGAATAAATTGTGTAAAATATAAAGTTTTCAGTGCTACGCAAGGCAGCACAAACGACGCGACAGGCAACCAATCAATAAATACCATCCAAGACTTACTTTTCCAAGACATACTTTATGTTAGTTTTAATAAATAAAATTTTTTTATTCTTTTTTTTTTTTGCTGTATCAAAACATACCGAACCATGACACTACTGTATCGTATCAAACCGAACCGTTATTTTTGTGAACTGTTACACCGCTAATATGTACTGTATACACACACACACACACACACACACATATATATATATATATATATATATATAATGGTATAATGGGTGTATGAGTATATTTGTTTTGTTTGCAAACCATTTTCCAAATATTTTAAATATATTTTTCTGATGAATAATTGCTTGCAAAAAAATATTTATGAGAATTTTTTTTAAACCTAAACTTAAAAGGTCAAATTATGTGATTACTTGAGGGCCTGCTATATTTATTTCATTTTCTTTCTTTCTATTTTTAATATTTTAATTATAACATATTTTACTAAACACTTTTAAAAAAAAAATTATAGAGCTCTTTGTCTTGTAATAATATATCAGTCTATATCTGTAAGTTCTATTTGAAATAGATAAAAAAAATAAAATAATTCATTGATCGATTTACGGTTCAAAGGGATGAAAAACTGAAGTGCTTGTCTAACCGAACAGCACACAGCAGTATTTACATGAGCACAATGGACAGCAGTATAAGAACTGATTTTGCAAACCAGCGAAAGCACAGCACAGATCAATTTGGGCAGAGCAGTGTTGCACACTCTGACTTGGTATTAATGTAAACACAGTCTGTTATGGCTATGTAAGTAAATGTAAACAGATGGGTGGGGGGTAATGTCAGAATGTGGGATCTGTGCATTAGACCTTGCAGTGTAAATGCAGCCAACGTGAAGGGGCCAATTTTCTGTGAACTTCCTTTCCACTGTTATGACAACAAAAGCACAGTAAACCCAAATTTAGTTTCTTTTATGATTCATGATTTCACCGTAGCATTTTGAAGAGCTCATCCGTCCCCGGCGTCTGCTCAGAACGATTGCAACCCCTCGTTCTCTATGACAACAGACACCTGAACAGATGGATGGCGCCGCAGACAGACTGGGCCTGCTCACGTTCTTAAGTACACTGAGAGTCACTGACAGAGAGAATGATGGAGCACCTGGCGTGGGAGAGAGACCTTCTGTTATGCCACTGTAAATTGGCTTGACAAGAAAAACGTTTCGCCTCTCAATGTCAGCCATTTGCGCGCCGGCATAAACGGAACTGCGGCCCGGCAGGTGCGGCGCAGGAAAAGGAAAACTGATCCGCTGAACACATTTCCCTCATTAAGCAAGCTGCCCCGAGGCCGTCAATTACACTTTACATTTTAACGGCTGCAGAAAGCCAAGCTGGAAATTGCCGGTATGTACTGGAGAAAGTTCCTGCTGGTAATGACAAAAGGAACATTTAACTGTATTTTACGTTCTCAGAAGAAATGCTTGTCTGTGCAAAACTTCTGGGCTGCTGAAAGTGGTTGCTAAGGTGCTGATAAATGGTTTCTAGGGTGTTTTGTGCAGTTGCCTGGGAGTTGTTTAGACAGTTGTTAAGTTGTAGGTGGTGGCTAGGTCATTGCACATCGTGATTTTTAGAAAATGTTTAGGTGTTGCTAGGGTGTTTTGTGGTTGTTAGCACACATACATCTAGGAGATGTCTATTTGACGTCTGCATTTACATCTGCAAGTCTGCAAAATCTGGTTGTTTGCTCATCTGTAATCTGGGTAGGGTGCTTTCTAGCATGTCTTCAGGCAGTTGATACAGTGTTGGATACAGTGTTTACTGCAGTTGTTTGGATATTCTGGATTGTTGCTAAGATGTTTTTGGTAGTTGTTTGACAGTTGCTATGTTGTGGTACATTGTGGTGACAATGTAATTTCTAGGTTGTTAGGCATATGGAAAGGGGTGAAGTGTGAAGTGTGGCCAAGTATGGTGGCCCATACTCGGAATTTGTGCATTTAACCCATCTAAGTGCACACACACAGTAGTGAACACACACCCGGAGCAGTGGGCAGCCATATTGCTATCGCTGCGGCGCCCGGGGAGCAGTTGGGGGATCGGTGCCTTGCTCAAGGGACTCACCTCAGTCGTGGTATTGAGGGTGGAGACTCACTCCCTCCACCTTCAATCCCTGCTGGACCTGGGACTCGAACCTGCAACCTTTCAATTACAAGCCCGACTCCCTAACCATTAGGCCACGGCTGCCCCCTAGTGGATAAGTATTACAATAAGTGCATTGCTAGGCAGCTGATAGTGTTCTCTGTTGTTGCTAGGGAATTGCAACAATTCACTGGATGGTTGCTAGTGTCCTTAGATGGTGGATAGTCTGGTGCTGTAGTTGCTGGGGAGTTCTGGGTTGTTGTCACAGTGTTGTTCTAATTTTAGGCACCGGCTAGAGTGCTCTGAATAGTTGCTAAGGTGTTGTTATGGGGTTTCTAGGGTGTCTGTTTGTAGTTTTTTGGAAAATGTTAGACAGTTGCTAAGCTATATGAGTTTCCTTGTTTTTTTCTAGGTTGTTATAGGCTATGTGGTATACAAGTGGTGGCTAATTTGTTTGCTAGAGTTTTTCTAGTCAATGTTTTTTGAGAGTTATTCACCTTTTTTCTCAATGTGGAAGTAAGCCTATGAGTAAGGCTTCCATTTAGACGCTACAGGTAAATGATGAAGAGAACAACAACGTGCTGTAAAAGTTAAAACTGTTGCACTACAAACCAGTATGTTTATAATTAAGATAATGCATTAGGATAACATCATAAGACACACCAATTTTCAGTATCAAGTAGAAAAACAGCTAAACCAGAAGCTAGACTGGTGCACATTTTTACGTCAAGAAAAAGGGGGATGAGAAGACTTCTAAAGTAAGTTGTAGGATGATGCTAGGTTCTTATAGCTGTGGTTTATAGGGTGTAGTTGGTGGTTAAAGTATTGTTGGTGTGTTTTTTAAGATGTTGGCAGCTGATACAGTATTTACGGTGGCTTGTTAGGGAAGCGCTAGGATATAGTGAAGAGTTTCTAGGATATTCGGGTAGTCGCTAGGGTGTTCTGGGTTGTTTCGTAAGTGTTTCTGGGATGTTCTGAGTATTTGCTAATATGTTAAGACAGGGTTTCTGATGTTTTTAGTAGTTACATTTATATTTTTTACATGATTACATGGAGGTTTGGGTGTGGCTATGTAATTTCTAAAGTATGCTTGGTTGTTTATGAATTTTGTATGATAGCGCATCAGCAGAATGTCTTCAAGTCTGTCATTTTTTCATTTGGTTGAAATCTTTTCCAGCAGTTTCCAACAACAACAATACAAGTATTTTATGGAAGCTTGTTTTCAGTGTTTCCTTTCCCAAATACATTTTGTAGAAAAGGAAGAAAATGTTAAAACTTTATTGAAAATGTTTAAAGCACACAAGCAAAGATTACAACTTATCATTTCAAGCTTTTCTGAAAAATCATTTTGGCTCTCAACTAAGCAATTACCAGCTCACATGGTTTGGCCTTTAGAGCCCTGAACAAAAAACTTTAAGCCAATTTTAACTTGAATGAAAAGACAAAAAAAGTGTTTCAAAAGGAAGTTACTTCAAAATGTTAAACTCTTTGCACTAAAACAGATGAGTCAACTTACAGCTCCATCTGTTTCTCACAGTTTTATGTTCTCATTATCTGTCCGTTGGACACAGAAGGTGGCCAACAGGTCACATTCTTTTAGTTCTCCATCCCTCCATCACCTTTAGTTCTTTTCATCTTATAATGCTCCTCTCCGAGCTTCCTCAACTGCTCTGCAGCCTGCGAAAATGAGTAAAAGTGAGAGAAAAAAGACAGAAAAGAAATAGAGAAGATTGAGTGAGCAATTACCACATACATTACAGCATGTCTCTTCTCTATCTGTCTGTCTATCTGTCGATCAATCGATAAATTGATAGACTGATTCATTTATTTATGGTAGGGTTCTTTGATGAACAGAAGTTTCAAAAGAACATATATTTGATAGATAATTGACTTTGTTACAATATAAATGTATTTACTGTCACTTCTAAACAATGTAATACATTCCTACTGAATAAAAGTAACAGTTTTGCCAGTCAATCAATCAATCAATCAATCAATCAATCTTACTCATTCCAATCCTGTACAGAAATGTAGTTCCAAAAATAAAATGGACTGAAAGTAATTAAAAATATAATTTTTAAAATAATGAATTCATTGAATGATCCTAAAACTTTTGTATAAACATCTAGACTGTGTAGGTTCCATTGTGACAATGAGTTGTAGGCAATAACAGTTGCATAATGGTGACACAGAAACTTTGAAGACTTTGTAAAATAAACCTGTGAAAATATTTCCTGGACTAAAAATGTGACTAGTGGACTAGTGACAACTAGCTCCAGTCTTCTCCAGAAGTGCTTGGACCAAATAAACATCCACACAATTTGCTGGGATAGAGACGTAAATTAAAAAAAAATGAAGCTGTAGCAAAAAGGCAGATTGCTGTGAAAGCACATTCTGAAAAACACACAGTGTGACCCAGACCCTCCAGCGATGGCAGACTCTGCATTCATGTCTAGCGCTCACAGCAGAGGAACCACCAGTCGCCCACTCTCTCCTGAGATAAGTCCCTGCAGGGGTGTGATTAAACGTCCTAGCGGCTGTGTCACTTCCTGATCCAATCTCTCAGCCACAACGCTCTTTAATTCCTCCTCAACCGCCGCTGCGGCACGGCTGATGGAGGCTGCTGCCGCCGTTGAGTGAGAGGTCAGTCTCATAAACACTGGCAGCTGGGCTCGCCATGGGAGTGCCGCATTCATAAAGCCATAATAAATGTTACAGCACATTAAATCACCCCAGAGGTTCAGCACGATATTCCAAACGAAAGCCGTTCAGTCATGACGTTTGAGCGCCGGAGATAAAAAAAAGCGTCAATTGCATTACCCTTAGCATCCCTGCTAAGAGTCACGTAATGGTTGGCAGTAACCAGGATGTGAATATGTGCTTGTGCACAATAGGATCCAGTTGAAATTATGGACATGTAGTGAGTGGTGGCATACAGTGGGTTTTGACAGCAGTGGTAAAATTTGGCCTAATGAGATTATATGACCAAACCAAAATAATACAATACTGCCATCATTCAATTATTGTTCCAAACTCATATAATGTGTTTTACTTTTTCGTTTTTTTCTCTGGCCTTCCATTGACAGCAATGCAACTGAAATGTTCCCAGGTCATGAAACATAGCAATATTTCTTCTTCTCCTGCAAAGTCCGCCACTGCAGAGAAAGCATCACAACAAATTCGCTTTTTTCGGAGTCATGTAAACAATGCATGCTTACGTTAAACATGTACATGTGTCTTAAAATGCTGGGTTTCTGGACCTGGCAACATTTCAGCTATGTTTCTGTCTATGCAGGATCAGAAAGCTCTCATATTTCATTAAAAATATCTTAAATTGTACAGGTTTGGAACGACATTTTAAAAAACACAAAATCTTCATATTTTGTTGACTATACATTTTAATTGTTTTAAAGTATCAATTGATGAATTCATTCCTTGATTCCACTACATATTCTATTAACTCTATTAAGTCTGCAGTTAACAGAATATGTTTCAGTCAGGCTTTAGTTTGAGGTCCAATTTTTACTATTAGCTACCACTTTTGCCTCTGTAAGCTCCTAATTTGCTGCTTATTAATAGCTAGTAAGTTAGATAAATTTAGGCATGGACCAGAATGTAGAATAATGGTCAGGTTTGTGAGCCCGTAAGTCACGACTTCAAACCACGACTCACGACTTTCTAGTGCTCTAGGGAAACCACGCCAAACTGCCTAAGTGCAAGGAATTCTGGTAGCTACAGTAGATGTAAACTAACTAGTGTGGTGGACCATACGGGGCTTTATTTACAATCATTTCTATCACCAAAGGTGCTTTCCTTTTTCATTTGAGGGGAACAGAGGAAGGAAAATAGCTCATAATGCAAGAGAGGCTGTTATACCCTTTATTTTAGTGTACCACCTGCATAAACACCGCATCCGTAGGGGCTGCCATTGTTTTTTCGCAGGCTATGTGGTGACGGAGATTAGAACTGGGAGCACATCGATCTAGTATGAGTTCACAGGTGGAAAGTCACAGGTTTGACTGCTATTCCAGTGCACTTTCACAAGGAAGAAGGTTGGAAAAACACAGGTTATGGGTTGTACTAAAGTACTAAAACATCTAAACATAGATTGGCTAAGATGCACGCTAATAAGCAACTAGTTAACATTTAGAATTGGTGTTATTGTTATTTTAAACTATATTATTTCATCAGCGGCTCACTTCCAAATCAGTGTCTGACACTTCAGAAAGAAGCTACGATTTCCTTGTCAAAGACTACTGAGCAACCGGCCAACTCGAGGAACTAGTTATATTCTTACCACGGTTTGGATGATGGCCAAATAAAAACAGCAAGAAAAATACTTCCACAACATATTTCATCACCTCATTGATTGAACCTCCCAAAAATACTAAAGCAGAACTTGGTGTAACATCATCAATATAGTTTCATGACAAATATATCACAAATATCACCCCCTACCTCCCACACCACTAAATAAGAATAAAGCTAGGACTAATAATTGAGACAAACTATACCTCCACTGGCTTGTAAACCGGGGTCTAGTTATTTTACTCTGCTCAAACGTTAACTTGGCTTTGAACTCGCCAGTGATGGCAACCCAGCTCAGCAGACAGAGGTCAGGTCAACAGATAACCAAGCCCAATTTATCGCAGTCCAAACCATTCTCACTCGTTTAGCTCGGAGAAAAACAGATGTCCTGGTTTAGGGCTGATAACGCTCAGCGCCTGCTGATAAATTTCACATTCAGGTGGACAAGCTGGGGGGAAATGGGTTTGCGAGGAGTGTGAAAAGGGCTCGGATCGCTGTCTGGAGGGGGCCGCTGAATGTACCCGAGTTGAAGCGGCGGACAGAGTCACAGCGTGACGGATTAGCGTTGACGGCCAGTGTCCTGACAACCTCCGGATGGAAGGCCGTAATTTGATCAAGCTATCAATCAATACATCCAGATGGGCATCAATCAAGAGCATAGCGTGCTGTACCCTTCGGCGACCGAGATGAGAAATGGAGACAGAAAAATAGGGGACTTGGATTCTGCTCGGCTCCCCTTCCCTTGCCTGACAGCATCAAACCGAGCAGGGTCACCCTGGCCTGGGCGAGCCTGACAGAAACACTTAGACGGAGGAAGAAAGTCCCACATGACTGGACACATTAATGAAGCAGGTGAGGTGTGTGCGGAAGTGCTGGAAATATGAGTCATTGTGGATTAAACTAACTTCCAATGATACTGAGGACAGTAGCTCAGTAGGGCTGGAAGAGTCACAAACTGTTAAGCGTGACATTATAACAGTGCTTTAGGACTCCTTTGTTGAAAGCTGGCAGAAAACAACAAGAGTCACCTCACTAGCCAATTATTTTAAAATCTGACAGCGGTGGTTGTCAGGAAAGCCGATTCTGAAGGCATTTCTAACCTGTGGTTTTAAAGAAATGGGGCAGAGTAATGTTAGGTCATGAAATTCCGGCATAAAGAAGGAGGTTATCTACTACTTGGGTGTTGAACTAGGAATAATTGGGGAGCTAAAGCTTAGTGGAAACTCTAAATGTAGATAAAAACACTCCTGAGTCAGGAAAAGAATACAGTCTAGAGGTCTGCATGGGTGTTAAACTCAAGCACAAATCCAGCTTGTAAACGAAAAGCTGTGATCTGAATGATATTGTCAAATTTGATGAGCATATGCATGTTTACAGAGAGCCAATAGCCTGTTAAAATTTGTTACAATTAAAAGAAATATTAAGTACAATTTTATATCAGTATTGTTATTTTATCGCACTTTAATTTAAGGTCCAATTCTTACTATTAACAATGAAACGTAGCATATGTAGCATATTCAGTAAAATACATATATATTGCTGTTATTGTTGTTGTTAACATATAATTTATGCATAATTTGTTTCATAATTAAACTCAATTATTAATTTAGTTATTGTTGTTGTTCTAATTTGCTCTATTGTTTAGATTAGTTGGACACAATTTATTTTAAGGTCAGTTCTCTCTATAACAAACCATTAACTTGGCTCAGTAAACTCCTAATTTGCTGCTTATTAATAGTTAGTAGGATAATAGTTAGTAATTCGGGTAGAATTATGGATGTAGAATATGCTGATGCAGAATATGTGCTCTATAAGTAATAGACAGCCAATAATAGGCATGCTAATAAGCAACTAGTGAGATATAGTGAGAACTGGTCCCTATACTAAAGGGTGGTGATAGGATCAGTTTAGTCAAAACTGGATAAAACCAATAGCAAACACTAAAATATGTCATTGTAATCACAATGCTGTTTCTTTTGTACTTGTTTGAAAGAAAGCATACCTGTTCAGGTGTAAGATCCCTCTGTTCGTTAGCGAGCATCTCATATCCAACCATAAACTTGCGTATGGCTGCGGATCGCAGAAGAGGAGGATAGTAGTGAGCATGAAGCTGCCAGTGGCTCATGTCTTCCTGTAGATGACTTCCTGTCGGGGCCCCTGGAGAGCACAGCACAACAGTCAAACCATATTAACAGAATAACCATATCTTGATACAATTCCATTTTATACTTTAAAGAACATATTCCCAAACCAATTTATAATGTGACGTATTTCCAAATGGAACTGGATATTGAGAAAATAAATGAGAGAATAAAATAAAACAGCAGAGTGGGATGTTATCCACGATGAATGGATTGTGAAAAAAGCTTGTTACACACCTGAATGAAACCAGGAATGAAAGCAATAGAATAGAGGAGGATGAAAATATAGTTCAAGGAAACAAGTCACATTTATGTGACCTTTTACCTGCAGGGAAATAAGCTAACTCACACAATATATAGAGACAGGAGTTCAAGGCACCCCCAAAAGCATCAATACAATAAATATGTAACAATATACTGTTATATTACTATAATTATATACTATTATTGCTGTACCTATGCCATTAAAGTTACTATTCACACACAAATGAAAAATAATCTCTCATGTTATTTCAAACAAAACTAATTAAATAACAAAAAAAACACTTTACAATAAGGGTCATTAGTTAACATAAGTTAACAACATTAGTTTACATGAACTAAGAATGAACAATACTTCTACAGCATTTATTAATCTTAGTTAATGTCAATTTTAGTATTTACTAATCTGTTATTAAAATCACAAGTTAACGTGCAGTGAGCTAACAATGGACAACTGTATTTTCATTAACTAACATAAAAAAAAATTAATAAACATTGTAATAAATGCATTTTTCATTGTTTGTTCATTATGTTAACAAATTACACTTTAGTGTTACAGTAAAATTATTACAGTTTTTATCCATGATGTGAAAGCCATTGGGTCTAAACAATAACAGTGCAGCTGTTGAGATTATATATATATATAAACAAACTATCCAATATTGCCTAAATGACTGCTTAAACCAGAAAAGGTTTTCCACAATGACAGCCTAAAATAATGGCTAAATAGCTGGCATTTTTGACCAATTTTACAAAGACAAACGTTCCTTTTCTGAAATAACGCTTTGTGGTGAATCGTGCAAAATAAGAGCACTTACTAAAAAAAAAGTAATAGGGTCAAGTTTAATTTCACACTGACCACAAGAATGATGTCAAGACCTCTATTGACTGATCTTTGCAAAGAAATAAAAGTTCTGTCAATCCCATCAAGACGTTCAGAGACGTAGCTCATTAAAGTTTACTACGTGTTTCATTTTAAGCAACAGATCAGATAAAGCAAAAAAAAAAAGCTTGCTGTCCCGATGGAGGACATTCTCAAAACCCTTCAAAAAAATGACAAAATTATCAAACCGACTTCCATCTGTCTTATAAGTGTCTGCGGCTACATCAAAGCTGAACTGAGCAAACCGCAGCACTGGGCCCCTGCTAAAACTGTAATTAAAAACCCAGCCAGCATACAGTAAGAAGGCCTGCGAATGTTTGGATGCCAGTGGCATGCGAGACATCTCTCGTAAGGTTTCACGGTGCATATTAAGTTATAAAATGGCTGTGAGAACCAGCGGTTTGGCCCTCCGCCCAATCCCAGATCCCCCGCTCTTATCCCCATGTAATGAATGAAAAGCGTATCATGCAAGTTAAATCAGATTCATCCTGACTGCTTCAGTCAAACGGCTGTTCATTTCCTTTGCCGACATTTTCTCCACTGCCTCATGCTGGCTGGATGTTACTGGGTTTGGATCGGTTCTCTCTTCCCAGTGCTCACATGTCTCTTTCTGGCCTGTCTTCGGTTTCTCCTCCATTTTGCTGGCTTACATTTGGCTCTGGGCTCTCGGGGGTTAGTTACTTCAACGCAGTGCGAAGGTATGAAGAGACCGCTGGCTTCAGGCCATTTTTATCCCACGCCAGTAAAAATAACGTAAGGCTCAGATTCTCGAAAACTGTACTTATTGTAAACGGTCTAAACATGTAAAAACACTTGGCACAATAGCCAACAATATCAAGTTCGGCGACCTGAGCTTAATAAGACATTCCACTTCTATTTAACAATTACAGTGATGTCATCTTTCCTAATAAAATTGTGCTAGTTGCATGGAATCTGGGTCATTCGTATGCTTTGCTTTGAATGAGACCTTCCTGTAACACTATTAAGATTAATGAATGTTGCTGAATATATTAATAAAACACCCAACTGAAGGCTATGCACTCAGGAACCTAGGTCTTATCAAATATCAATAAAAATATACAGCAAATTAGTGCATGGACTAGCACACTAATCACATGACTACTAATATATATATATATATATATAAGTTCAACATTTATGTTTTTAGAATGTTGCATTATTGATTGTGTTAGATGTATTTTTAGTTTTTAGATTTTCAATTTTTAAAAATCATATTGTTATATGTGTGTGTGTGTAATACATTATGTAGTTTACTTAATACATTGGTCCTGCTAATGGGGCATGTTGTCACACTATATGGTGTAAGGGTGTAACTGATTAAATTACTTTTATGAATTACTTATTACTTTTTCTCTACACTATGTATTATAGTATACACAATATGTAGAATAACATACATGACAACCTCATCTGACTTTGTTCTCGGACTTTTGGTTAAAGAAATGTATCTATGTACCTACCTACCTCAATATATCCCAGTGTACTGCAGCTATACTGTGTTTACACTTATTAAAAATATATATGATGATATTGACATTTTTGTTTGGAGGTGGAAAGCCAAACAAAAATGTTTTCTAAACTCAGTGTCTGAAAAAAACATACGAGTCCACTGTGCAATTGAGCTTTTCACTCAAAATATTAAAGTTCCTGACTTTCTTCTAGAAGCTTCCCCATGTGAAATCAAGCCTTTTTTTTCCTTTTTCTTTCTACAATATGGAAGAAACGCACACACGCTCAACACACAAAAACACTTCCTTTCCATAACCACCAATTAAAATCAAGACTGAAGCATTACTAATTCAGGTTGCCTCATTAGCGGTGACAATAGTGCATCAAAACACAGCACACTCTGCTATCTTCTTCCTAATATTAAAAATAGAAGATCATATGTTTGCCCGTAATAAAAATAGGAGCAGTAAATACAGTGAATATCAACCAGAATTAAAAAAAAAATTCATTTGGCTTCATAAGTCCTATGCAATAAATATATACACTGTTCTTTTTTAGGAGCTGGACAGTCCCAGCATTTATGAACGACATGAGTGTGAGTAAACGAGTATTTCGCTAGATCTTGGATTTAGTCCATCGTCAATTGACTATTTTTGCTTTGACTGAAATGTGCTCTTTCTGTGATGAATAGGATTAGCTGAATAATAAAGCAAGCTAAATTCAAGGTATGCTTTTAGAGCTTTTATTCAATTAAAGCCTTCACATTTCTTATCCCCAAAGGTATACACTATGTTTACTTGTTTGGAAAAGCTGAAGCTATCTAATAATTCCCAATTTGCACCGACGTGAAGAAATGGCCATAAAATGAACAATTCAAAGCAGGATTTCAGTGCTGAAAAGTTCCACTAGTTAGGGTGACTGGCTGCTAATTTTGCCTTTGCAGTCTGAATAATGTACCGTGACTGTTTATCCTGTTTCTCCAGCTAAATGTATGAATCCATAAAAGAGGCCTCCGACATCCTGATTCAATTATTCAATGCAAAACGCATTTCATTTCTTGCTGTAAAAGAGGAGTTGTTTATTATATCAAGTGCGAATGATAAATAAATTGCAGATAGCTGTGGTCTGCAGTACGGCTCGTGCTTGAGCTTCAACAGCCTTGAGTGATAAAGCTAAAACCTGTTCAACATGCTAGACGTGTCTGAACAGACTGAATGCCACCTCGTCAGACTCTTGCTGATCTCGCAGACTTTGTTCTTCTTACAGCCTTCGATTGCAATGCCTTTAATCGATACATGTTTATCTGCTGTTACATAGGATAACTATGAAATGAATACCAATCTCTCTGTTGGAGGAAGTGACAGTTTTGGGAGTAAAGAAGCGGCCAATTAATAGTCATGCTTTGGGTCACATGACCAAACCGTGCATGACAAAACAGCTATTACAAAACGTTTTGGGTAGATTATTTGCAAACTATCTGCTACTGCTATATCTGCTACTGATTCCCCACAATAATTTATTGCAACTGTGTGAATAATAAGTAATCTCGCAGTCAATAAAAGGTCAATGTAATCTGATTATAATTGATTACTGTGGAGCTCACAAACGGTTTTAGAATTGGTAACACTTGTTAACTATTAACTACAACTTTTCCCTCGATAAACTCTTCATTTGCTGCTTATACTGTAGTTAGTGCGGTGGTTGTTAGGTATTGGGTAGGATCAGGGATGTAGAATGAGGTCATGTAGAATAAGGAAATAATATGTGCTTAATTAGCACTAACAAGTGTCTAATATTCTAGTAATATGCATGCTAAACAACTAATAGGTGTAACCATAAAATAAAGTGTCAAAAACCCATTCAAAAACATTTATGTCATCTAGCCAACACACTTGTTTTACTAAGCAGATTTTACCTATATTTACAAAAGTAAAACTTAGAAACGAAAGATAGTCAGATTTGGAAGGTGACATCAGCGGCTCATTACCGGTGAAGTCGCCATGCTGTTAACGCACAACAGAGCTGCACACTAATTAGCCCGCTAACGCTACCTCCCCGGCTCATCAGAACGCCTTCGTGCCTTCAGTGACAAAACAAAACAAAACTAATATTTTCTTTCCCCAAGTTAATGAGCTCCATTGGAAAAGGAATAACAAGCTTTTCACGGAATGCCATGTGTAATAGCGTCCTTTATTAAATGCGACTTTCCCCTCTTTTGAACGCGAAATGAAAGTGGAGGACTCCTTAAAGTGAAGCTTGAGGTTGGGGCTGCAGAACAGGATTTTATTTCTTGCATTGACTTTTGGAGTGAACATGAGCTGGACAGGTTGCATACATCCCTCTCTGGTATTTTCTGGCTGGATTTTCTATTAAGGAGAGGAGAGAAACATATTATACCCTCAGCTCTCTTCTTGAATTATCTGTATCTAAGGAGACTCTCACTCACTGTAACTCAATCTGGCCCCATTGAAGCTCCTGTCCATCAGAAACTAGATGTTCTTCACACACTGCTAGCATCAAGAGGTCAGGACAGCTGGAGTCATTACTGCAGGAATCTCCTGTGCTTGTGTGAACAAGACTGACACGTCCGAGTACAGAACATTTACCAGATGCAGAAATTAACTTAGGAGTGTTGTTTTCTGAAGAAAATAGAAATGGTAGGTAGTGATATGAAGTGTTAAAGGGGTCATGTACCATTCTTTTTTAGATTTTTCCATCTAAAAACATCATAATTTAGAAGTAATCAATTTTCTGTTCTGTTTTTAACCGCACCCCCTGTTGTGATTGGCTAATAGTTGTGTATGTTTGACAGCCTATTACGTTCCTCATCAACAAACACTGCTGTGATTGAGGTCAAAAATGCTAAATGTTTGTTATGAAGATGCTAGGACGTTATTATGCAGTTGCTAGGGTTTTCTGAGTGTGATTTCTTTTATCGTATTGGTGGTTGCTATGCAGTTACTAAGTGTTCAGAATAGTCAGTTGCTATGTAGGTAGTTGGTTGACTGTTGTCAAGGTGTTGCTACCCTGCAGAAAACAACACATATGATCTTCTTCCCCCTTTTTCAATGCAAGTCATGACATTGTTTTTGCCTATTTTATAGTCTACCCTGCAGCCTTAGCAAGCACCAATAATGAATACAAATAAACACGCTGTCTCGGTCTCTGCTTCAAATCTGCCGTAACCTGATTTTTATCCAGACGTACTGAGAAAACAACTTTTCTAGCCTTAACTGTTCTGACTGTGGCTTGTAAACAGACCTAATGAAAATAGCTTGTTCCCAACTTAATCTGAGGCTTCATACCCCTGATGCAAAGCTTAGGAGAAATGCCAGTCCTCATCTCTAGGGCTTTTGTTGTGCAGCTCGTTTTATTTTTTTACTTTTTTACTCTGCATGGTATAGTTTTATTAAAACATTGAATTTTAAATGCAATCAGGCCATCATATTTTCAGGAAAAAAAGCTATTTGGAATATATCAGGGCCAAAAGCATTTGAAGAAAACATTACAATGAGGATTTATTTATGCCTGGACTAACACTGCAGCTCCAAAATACACTATGATGCAGGATAATATAGTATTTCAAAATGATAGAGATTAAATAAATAAATATTTTGAGTATATGCTTAAATGTTGTTTTCAATATACATGTTTTCATCTATACTAGTTACCTTGCCCTTCCTTTTTACATAACACATGATTACTTTTTTTTTAACTAAAAAATAAATAAATATACAAAGAAATGAATACACCATTTAATCCTACATTATTTATATACTTTAATAACATTATTTTTTGTTATGCTATTAATTTTTTAATACTATATTATTCCCAAAGACATAAATAAATGCCTGACTGAAGTTTTAATCAGTTGTTTCATTAAGAGAAACACAATCTTACACATTACTTTGAAAGTAACTCAAAATGGACTGCATTATTCTTTTTTTCCCCATCAACATACATTTATGTAACTTGGCTAAACGGTTTGTGTTAGTTTCGGAAGGCTCTGATAATTGTGAAAATGAGACATTACAAGTATCGTGCCTCGTGAAGCACATTGCTAATGAAGCCTTCAATGTCAAGCAGAATTCTTACAGCCATTCGTTTCCCATGTTCTGCTGGCTCCTCCCGGTCCCTGTGAAGGGAAGCATTGAGAGCCAAACTTCTGCTCAGCCGTATCCTCCTCTTACACTCACTACAGTAATCTGCTCTCAGCTCCAATTCAGACTCAACATCTTCACTGAAAGCCACCTTGGAGAGGCGCCATGTTTAGTTAGGCGTACATACACCAACGGACGAATGTGAGCCTTATAATATGATACAATCAACACAGATTATTAATAGAGATATAAGCCATACTGGATGCGAGTGCAACTTTAGTTAGGAGAGCATCTCTTCCAACAGGATATTTTTTAAAGAAAAGTTACATTTTAAGTGATTTAGGTTACCTTTTTTATTTTCTTTATTTTTATTTTTTACCAGTATTTCTTAGTATTATGCCAGTATTATGTACAGTGGGTACGGAAAGTATTCAGATCCCCTTAAGTTTTTCACTCTTTATTATATTGCAGCCATTTGCTAAAATCCTTTAAGTTTACACAGCACCCCATATTGACGGAAAACACAGCATTGTTGAGATTTTTGCAGATTTATTTTTAAAAAACTGAAATATCACATGGTCCTCAGTATTCAGACCAAAGTATGCTGTAACACTCATATATTTAACTCAAGTGCTGTCCATTTCTTCTGATAATCTTTAAGATGGTTTTACACCTTCATTTGAGTCCAGCTGTGTCTGATTATTCTGATTGGACTTGATTGGATACCTGTTTATATAAGACCTTACAGCTTACAATGTCATGTCAGAGCAAATGAGAATCATGAGGTCAAAGGAACTGCCTGAAAAGCTCAAAAATAGAATTGTGGCAAGGCACAGATCTGGGCAAGGTTACAAAAAAAAATTCTGCTGCACTAAAGGTTCCTCCATAATCCTTAAAAGGCAGACGTTTGGGACAACCAGAACCCTTCCTAGAGCTGGCCTTTTGGCTAAACTAACTTGAAGAGGGAAAAGAGTCTTGGTGAGAGAGGTGCTGTGGGGGTGTTTTTCAGCTGCAGGTGAATGCGGCCAAGTACAGGGATATCCTGGACCAGAACCTTCTCCAGAGTACTCAGGACCTCAGACTGGGCTGAAGGTTTACCTTCCAAAAAGACAATGACCCTAAGCACACAGCTAAAATAACAAAAGAGTGGCTTTACAACAACTCTGTGACTGTTCTTAAATGGCCCAGCCAGAGCCCTGACTTAAACCCAATTAAGCATTTCTGGAGAGACCTAAAAAATGGCTGTCCACCAATGTTTACCATCCAACCTGACAGAACTGGAGAGGATCTGCAAGGAGGAACAGCAGAGGATCCCCAAATCCAGGTGTGAAAAACTTTGCGTCTTTCACAAAAAGACTCATGGCTGTATTAAATCAAAAGGGTACTTCTACTAAATACTAAGCAAAGGGTCTGAATACTTAGGACCATGTGATATTTCAGTTTCTCCTTTTTTATAAATTTCAACATTTCTGTGTTGTTTTGTTTTGTTTTGTTTCTTTTGTCAATATGGGTGCTGTGTGTACATTAATGAGGAAACAAATTAACTATATTTATATTAGGCCTATAAAAAAATATTATGGAGGCAGACTCATGGTGACAAACATGACTCAGACTGAAGCAAAGCAGTGCGATTAATATCTGGACGAATTACATAACAAAACAGAACAAAGCAACAATCTCAGATGAACAGAAATGCTTAAATGTTTCACATGCTCAGGGGAACCTGCAGTCTGTCCTGGTGTTTAAGTGAATAGGCCTAATATCTGTGTAAGAATGATTTAATATGCCTGGCTGCTTATTCAGACAAGCCTGACCACGGCATATTAGGGACGATGCCATCACTTTTATGAGTATAATTCATTTGTCGGGTATGAAATGGCCTGTGGATCTGAACGACAGAGGATGAGAGGCAGAAGGTTACGGTGGGTAACTAAAGCGACCCTCTTCTGAAGATTTATTTCACCAAAGATTCAAAGAAGCAACTTTAAGACAAAATAGAATTTGAACACTTAAACTAAGTGTACTAAAGTGTACACTAGGACTTCGATATAATAATTCTTTATAAGTTTCAAATTAGCTGTTCCTTTGACAGAACAACAAATTAAATGGTTGTAGATTTGACAATATTTCGATCTCTGATGAAATTTTGTTCATGGAAATTTTTTTTTAAAAAAGGTTATATTGAAGGAAAGGTTTTTGAAAGCTTCTGCAGATAGTGTCTACACTGTTGAAAAAGCAAGTGTTGAGCCCAAGTACACACTACAGGAAAGAAGGTCAAAGTCCTGCACGCATTTAAACACTTGGTTTCTTGTTCTCTGTTATGTTGACAGCCTTATGGTGCTCAAGTTACACAATCAACCTCAGATGTGCGTCAAATACAAGGTCATTCTCATCGACAACTGCAGCAAAGATCAGGAAATCATCGCCAACGAACAACATACTGTATTGAGGGCAAGCAAAGAAAAATCTGTTGATTGGTTAACAGGAAGCTTTATAACATGAAAACCTGAAACAGATGTAATGAGACATTTAATGTAATTTACAGTAAAATACTGTAAAATGTAGTTCCCCTTCAGTCTAGTCACTCCGGCATATTATATGGGTACTCACATGAGAGACCAATAGTGCATTTAATTACAGCCAGGTGCACATTATCACTGCGTGAGTATAAGAGCGCACAGATGTAATGCACTTGCAGCTTTTCACATCGGAGCCTCGCTGCATTTAAATGCTGATTAAGTCTGACAATCCTGAAAGGAAAAGGACGGAGAATCTGGATAAAGAGTTCCTGCGGAGTTCATGCTCTCTTGTCACCATGGCAACTGACTGGGAAGCTGTTGGTGGATCCTGAGAGGCTGGTAGCCTTTTTAAAGGCTTGAGCAAGCCAACCTTTATGCTCGCCAATGAGAGACCTCTACCTCTGAGTAATACCTCTGAGGGCAATCTGGGCTGCACAAAAGAGCGATTTCTCACAGTTGGATAGGTGTTCTTTGGGATGGCGCTACTGGGTGCGGATGTTTCCTCACTGCTTCAGACGGGCATGAGCACTGTCTCACGTGCCTGGGTCGGGAGCACGTCGAAGCAGCGCTTGTGGATGACTCATGCGCTCATTGCGAGCGCATGACCATCACTAAATTGTGACTAAATTGCCACGGCTCCCGTCCAAGGCGTGCAAGACCCCGTCCAATCTCGCAGGCCAGCCTTACTATGCCACTGGACAGGCTGCCACCTCCCTGCACATTTGCAGGAAGCCCCCGAGCACCCAGCCTCAGCCTGCTCGTCGCCGAGGGTGTCCCCCCGCGGCAACCCAGACCTTCTGCTCCGTCCCCGGCCGAAGCACACGATGCTAGGCTGGCTGCACAACGTCGAGCTACGCCAACCGCACCTCAGGGCTGGCCAAGAACACCCGGCCCAAATGTGATGGAATTTGCTCTTCGGGGAACGTCAACATCTGCGCCCCCATTCCCGGAGGAGGGCTGGGAGCGGTACCTGTGTACTCAGGTACCCAAATTTTCACAGAAAGAGCAAATTTCTATCCCTCTGGGCCCAGTGCCCCGAGGTTCCCATCTAGCCAAATATCTGTTTTCTCCTCAGATGTGGACCCGGAGCCTTGGATCGTCAGCGCGGGAACCAGTGGAGCAAGGTAGGGGCTGCCCAGAGCAGTGGGACTCACCCACTTTCAACTTTCTGGGGCCAGTCCCCTCCCTGGTTCCCCACCAGGCTGCCCCACCACAGGCACGGCAGTTACCGTACCCTTGATACCCCTGGCGAACCAATCGGAGGCTTGGTTACAGCTTCCCAATCTGTCGCGGTGGTTGATACGGATGGTATTCCTCGGCAGTCACCACCTAGGTACAGAGGCATTCATTACACCACTGTCCATTCGGACACGGATGCCGCTGTCCTCCGTGCAGAGGTTGCAGTCCTACTGGCAAAGGACACAATCGAACCTGTCCCTCCTGCCGAGATGAGGTTTTACAGTCCCTACTTCATCGTGCCCAAAAAGAGCGGTGGGCTGAGACCCATCCTGGACCTTTGAGCCCTGAACCGGTCCCTTCGCAGGCTGCCGTTCAAGATGCTCTCGCCGAAGCGTATACTAACATGCACTCGGCGCCAGAATTGGTTCGCAGCCATCGACCTGAAGGACGCGTACTTTCACGTCTCGATTTTGCCTCGCCACAGACTCCTACTGTGGTTTGCGTTTGAGGGTCGAGAATATCAGTACAAGGTTCTTCTGTTTGGCCTATTTCTGTCTCCCCGAGTCTTTACCAAGCTCACAGAGGGATCTCTGCCTCCTTTATGGCAGATGGGCATCGGCATCCTCAACTACCTCGACAACTGGCTAATAATAGCTCACTCGCTCACAAGTTGTGCGAGCACAGAGACCTGGTGCTACGGCACCTCAGCCATCTGGGCCTTCAGGTCAACCGAGAGAAGAGCAAACTCTCCCCAGTGCAGAGGATTTCATATCTCAGTATGGACTTGATCGAAATGACTGCCCGCCTCACAGGGGGCGTGCGCAGGCCATGCCGACATGTCTGAGGTCATTCAGGCACAAAACAGCGGTCCCTCTCAAAACTTTTAAGAGGTTCCTGGGGCATATGGCAGCCGCAGTAATGCCGCTGGGGCTGAACTATATAAGACTGCTTCAGCACTGGTTACACGATCGAGTCTCGAGATGGGCATGATACCGTGGCACTCTCCGGATTCGCGTTTTCCCGGAGTGTCGCCACCTATTCAGCCCCTGATCAGAACTTGCCTCATCCACGGGTTGGGCTCCTGTAAATGGGCAAGCAGCCTCAGGTCCCTTGACAGGCGCTCGACTGCTTTGGCATATCAATTGCCTCGAGTTGTTAGCGGTTGCTTCTGGCCCTGCGTCGCTTTTGGCCAATGCTGCGCCACAGCCACATGCAACACTGCAGCCATGGCGTACATCAACCATCAGGGTGGTCTACGCTCACGCTGCTTGTCACAACTTGCCCGCCATCTGCTCCCCTGGAGTTAGACGCGGCTGAAATCGCTGTACGCCATTCATTTTTCAGGCACACTCAACTGTGCAGCTGACCAGCTCTCAGTCCACCCACACTGGAGAATGGCAACTCCCCCTCCAGGTAGTCCAGCTGATCTGGAGCAACTTCTGCGAGGCGGAGATAGACCTCTTTGCCTTCCCACGGGTCCTCCCATTACCACCTGTATTACTCCCTAAGGGGCGCCCCTTGGCAGGGATGCACTGGCACACAGCTGGCCCAAGTACGCCTTTCCCCCAGTGAGCCTCCTTGCACAGACCCTGTGCAAGATCAGGGAAGACGAGGAGCAGGTTCTGCTGGTAGCGCAATACTGGCCATCCCGGACCTGGTTTGCCGACCTAGTGCACAGCTCAAAAAAAAAAAAAAAACAGGCTGTTGGGAAGATTTTGTGTAGACTCTTCTGCTGACACGCTTGCCTGTCGGCACCGGGGTCTCTGCGTAACGCGGCCTCAGGGTCGTTGCCTTTTCCACAAGTCTATTCCCATATGTAACTCTACTGAAGGGGAATGTCTAAGGTAACCCACGTTCGCTGAAGGAGGGATCGGAGACGTTACATCCCCTTGCCACGACCCTGGGTCTCGCTGATGCCAGCTCGGCTCCTCAGCGGAAACCTGCAAGTGCATTACATCCGTGCCCTCTTATACTCACACAGTGATAAGGTGCACCTGGCTGTAATTAAATGCATGCCAATATTCATTGGCATTTTCTCAAAGACTCGAAGGCGATTGGTCTCTCATGAGAGTTCCCATATATAACGTCTCCATTTCCTCCTTCAGGGAACGTGGGTTACCTACGTAACCTTAGACGTTTCTGCTGTAAATTGACATTCCCAGAATTCTCTTGCACTTTATATTTGATGCTATTTCATTGATTGTTTCCTAATTTTTCCTAGTAGGCTGCACATTTGGGTTTTATGTAATATCCTATGTAGTTAATGTTTATTGCAATTTTACTGTAATAAACTTGTATATGTGCAAATATAAATAAATGATATTGTTTTTGGACATCATGGCTCGTGTTGGGTTGTTTGTTGCATTCTCCTTAATAAATGTATATTTATCTAACATTCAAATTTTTTTGCTACATTTATGAGCAGTCTGGAGCCATACTTTTACTTGGACACACGTTTTGTTAACCTAGACATTTGCCAAACCTAAATTACTTTCAGCATTCTCATAATGCTTATTTGAGGAGATAATATATATTAAAAAACGTCTATAATGTCACTGAAAACACTTCATCTAGCAATTTTTCAACCTCCCAGTGAGAATCATTTTCAAATGCGACTAGTGACACATCAAGTTAGTCACTGCATACTGACGGAAAGGCTTTGATAACTTGTGTAGGTGGTTCTACACTGCACATAGATAAACCAATAAAGTAAGCAGAGATAGAGAGAGAGCGTGATATAACCATGTGTCTATGCTGTGTCTTCGTCTGCCTGATCACATATTCTCACCGGCTTCTAAAAGTCCGTTTAATTACTGCTGTCATGTATCTTTATTACTGGCAAAAAATGCAATAACCATCAATACATATATATATACACGAAGAGTTCATTTGCAAAAACAGATGACTCTGTTTCTTCAATTTCAAATTGCAGTTTGGTTATTTTCATAATTGAACCAATACTGATAAATGTAAACCAGCACACTCTCATGTCAACTCCACTATTATGGATCCATGTGCATTAAATAAATAAATAATAACAATAACATCCAAAGCAAACCAAATAAAGAAAAAGCAAACCAGGAAACTGGACTGAGAACATCAACAAAACAGCCACAAAGGACAAAACTAAAGAATACAGAAAACACTAGGGCTGATATACACAGAGTGTATTTTTAAACAAGACATAGCTGGAAACAATTAAACCGATGACAAACAGGAACAAGAAACAAGCAATCATACAAACTAAAGGTCCATAAACCAGTCAGGTGACATAAGACAAGAATCATGACACAGATAAAGTATATCAATTTAAATCTCATAAGTCTGCTGTTGTCACAGATGTAACAAGATTAGTTTATAGTTTAAAGACAGTCTATAGGCTTAAACTTCTGAGAGCAGAATCTAAGACTGAAATATACTAAAACAAATACTTATGATAAGTTATTTCCTTCCTTTTGTCTTGGAACTTAAATAATAATCAATATTTGCAATCCCCCTGCATTTTGTTCATAGTACAATCAATAAAGAGCTTATCTATCTGTTGACAATGATGGTGTTTGGTCTTTTGAAAAAGTCAATACTACAATACAGTTCTGAATTCATCATAAGGGCTTTTGGAAAGCAATAAACATTTTATTTATTTGTTTTTTTTTATGAAAAGTTTTACACACATTTAACAAACTCTTAACTTCTGTCAAAAAAGATTGCTGGGAAAACTAAAAAAATATCGTTTGCTTGTAAGAACGTCTAGGTTACCTATTGTAACCCCCGTTCCCTGATGGAGGGAACGAAGACGTATGTCGTGACGACAGACTGGGTCTATTGACATGGGAGCCCTGATTCGCTCTGTGTATTAGAAAACGCCAATCAGAATTTCTTCTGAATGGCTAGTGGAATTTGCATGCTAAGCCACCCCCGGCACCTGCCGGTATAATTAGGCTACAGCTGCATCC
>JAUMHR010000059.1:2113979-2124332 GCA_032361145.1 Enteromius fasciolatus
GCGAATCAGGGCTCCCAAGTCAATAGACCCAGTCTGTCGTCACGACATACGTCGTAGTGACCGACAGACAAGGGAACCAGTGTTAGGTTAATGCTAGTAAAGTAACGCATTCCTTTTTAACTTACAAAGAAATATTTTGAGTTACTCAAACAAGTATCAGCAGTTACTTAGTTCCATTAATTGACTGCTCTTGTATCTCCATGTTGAGAGAAATTAGGAGTATGTTTTACTAACAGCATGCGTCGGTGGAAATGCAAAATTTATGGGAGGAGAGATTTCAAATATCACAGAACACCATTTACTACGATTTGTGCTTGTCAATGTACTGGTATTTTTGCCATTATTTAATGCCCCAAAAAGCATATCTTAAACAAATTTGCTAAATTTTAAATGAGATGTTGCATCTACATTCTTTAATTTGCACATTGTTAGTAAATTATTTAGGTTAGCAATTTAGGTTGTAGCTCAGTTTGTAGAGTGATGTGTTACAGTAAAAGAAGAGATGTGATCATGCAGTCATGGGTTCGAACCCAGAGAATGCATGTGCTCTTGATTTTGCACAATTTTTGTAACGTGTAGGTTTAGGGGTGGGCTGCATTTAAACAAAACACACATTTTGATTGGTAATGACAGTTATGCATCATTTCATGACTACAGACACAATATGACACTGTTTTATTCTTACCTTTAAAATTAAAATATAAGTTTTAATAAGGTACTTGCACTAACGACCTATTTCTTCTTTGAGGACAGGCTCAATAATAAACATTGTCGCTGTCTCTAAAAGATATATCCTGATTTTTTTCCAACAATGTTAGACTTGTCAGGGCTGAAATTAGCCTATATGCAGTAGCATTTACGCTATATCCGCCAGCATATGGCTACGATAATAATAATAATAATAATATAATCAATAACAGCTATAATAATTACAATTTTGTCATAACACTGATTTAGGCTATTCTTGAAATCGGTGTATTACAATTATACTGGTTTTATTTTTATTTTATTTTTCATATTAAATTATTACATTGCAAAATTTTAAAAAAGTCAAAGTGACTGCCTTGGTAGTTCTAGAGTTAGAAACAAACTTCTCTGACACTGAGTTGAGTCTTCACTTGATGTAAAATGTGAAGATAAACCAGTTGAGAATCAGAGATCCAGCAGAGCTTGACTATCTGTCTGGTTAGCAGACAGACAAGAAAGGTCCTCTCCATCTTTCTCCAGCGCTCAAAAGGTTATCTGATGTCACGGGATGTTCTCTTATCTATCATCAGAGTATTTGTCCTGGACTTCAAATGGTTTCATTTATTCTCCATGTATGACCTCCGCAGCCCACAGATCGAAGCGCTTAAGGCATTCACAGCCAAATCCACAAAAATACAGTAAATCGTCTCTTTCAAGTTGTCAATCTTCTGTGTATATCAAATGTCTGTTTCGCTCTTGAAAACTTTTAAAGCAAATCTATAAAGGCTGAATGCTTGTTTCTCAACAACACTGTACCCGGGCGAATTCAGAAAAAAAATCAATTTAGCACAGAAATCCAACACCTTTTTAGCAAAGATCACTGCGTACACCATTATATCTGCTCATCTTCAGATCTCTTTGTTCTTGCCACTGTAAAAGTCCACCTTTCAAAACTTCTATTGCTTTGCTCTGCGATTGTTTAATGGACTGTCTCTGCTGATTTCACAGGCTCCATTACTGCCATTAAAATAATTGCAAAGCTCGACTACATTCACTCCTTTTGTTAAGGAGCAGAAGAGGGATTTGACAGACGACTGCTTCTCGCAATTATCAGCTGGAGATTAAAACTCACGTCGCAGATATCGCAGGAACAATCGTGGAAATTTTCTTTAGGACCGAAACTTCATGTTAGGTTTTTATGTTAGATTTTACTTAATTCTTTCTTTTTTTCTGTTGGGAGTGAGAATATGGAGGGGGTTTAAAAAGAGGACTGTGAGAAATCAGTGAGCTGGAGAAAAAAATCAGAAAGCATGACGATTTCATTAAATTAGGTTCTTAAAGATGAAGGAACGGGAGGCGAGATGATGTACAGTCTCACTAGTGGCCGCTCTCATGTGGCCTTTCAGCTTGTTATCGCACATCGCATCTGACTTCAATTAAGGTCTCGAGTAGCAGACCAAAATCTAATTTAGTCTTATATCTTGCAGTATTTGAGAGAATTAATGTATTATCAAATGTGTAATCTATTATCTGATCAACGCCAAATTCGACGTGACAATAACATAAAATCAATATATAATCTATCACTTCATATGTTTAATGTGTATAATGTTACAGTTCTTTTTGCTGGAAATTAAATTTAAATATTAGTGTCACTTCAAATACAGTATGCTTTGCAAAAGTATTTTAATGTATTTTTAATATGCCTTGTAAAGTACCATACAATGCATTCTGTTATCTTATTCAAGAATTCAAGGATTCTTTATTGTCAGTACACTTCCATGTTATGGTAAGAGATTAGGACCCCAGGTCCCGTTAAGCCACATAAATAGCAGAGTAATATAAATATGAGGTAGGGGTGTACCGGTTCCCAAAATCACGGTTCGGTTCGATACAACATAGTAGTGTCACGGTTCAGTATGTTTTCGATACTGCAAAAATACAATAAAAAAAGAGAATTTCTTAGATTTTTTTTCCAACATTTTTAAAGCACTTACGATAAGGAATGAAGCAGAACATGAATAAATAGTGGAGCAGCTTATAAGCGCTGGAGAGAACTAATGGTGCGGGAAGGCCTGCGATCGGACGACGAGGTTGTTTCGCTACTTCTAGACATGTGCACACACTCAAAGTCTTCAGGCATAAATCCGCAGCAACATTCTGACCTCTACCCCCTGGCTCTTGCGCCCGGTGTTCCGTGTCATCTTCTGTGTGAAACGTAGCTAAACCGTTCACGGTACAACACACAGTACTGTTACCAAAACACATTCAACCTGTATAATAATCAGTGGCTGTTTTAGGCATGGGCGAACGGGGCAGCATTTTTCCATTATATGGGGGGGGGGGGGGGGTACAAGCACTAATTGGGGGGGGGGGTTCTATTATCTATCATAGCCTACCTGTGACTATGGCGTTTAAATAGCCTAGTTTCACGACGAACAGTAGCCCACAACACTATGCGAGTGCAAAAACAGCGCTCACTCAACCCTCTCTACGCTCTCTCAACTGCTCAACCCCTGCTCGTTCATCAGGTGAACTTTTGTGACTTTTTGTAGGCAAGGATCAGTAGTCAGATCTCTCCGCTCTTGTAATTGGTCATTTTCAGCACATACCGCTTATCATGGCTTTAGGAACAGTGTGTTTGGGTGTTGTTGTTTTTTTATTAATAATTAATCCTTTATAAACAACAATACAACATCTATACATATTTGCAGTAGAATATAAAATTCAGGTATAAAACATGAAACATAATGAATAGTCTAGTCATTTACTAGATTCATTAACTGAGAATCAATTCAGAATATAAATCCGTTTTTGAAATTTTGAGCGGCATACACTATCCTTCACCGCGTCAAACATCAATCAATTATTACTACATAATTTTCATATCTGACAATTCTATATGTATAATACGTTTTGGGATCATTATTTCTTGGCAGAGGCTATTTAAGTGCTCATAGCATTTTCTGATATTTATACAGTGATGGGCAGTAGTGACGCTACTAGTTAAACTACATTTCTCAGTAGCGTGTTGGTAGCGTCGCTATTTTCACAATCAAATAGCTTTTCAGTAGTGAAGCTATTTTATTGATCAAGTAGCGCGGTAGCGTCCACACAAGCTAACACTACATTTCCCAAGCATTTCTGACGCTTAAGCACAAATCGGAAATACAAATGCTACGGATCACTGATCCTAGATCAGTATATGAGGCCACCACCAAACACGGGCCAATGCAGCCGCCCGCAATAATGTCAGTGACTTCTTCTTACTGCGGTTGACAATGAGCTTTTTGGTGTTAGCGCCACCTGCACCGGACGCGTGACATGCTTGGGCAAACACTTTTTGGAAAGATGGCAGAGGAGGGAGAGGAATTGATCCCGAGGGGGGAGTAACCGTGGCCGTACCTCATGAAGTTCATGACGCTGACTGAGATAACGGTCTTTTTTTGCCATGTTGGTACTGTTTGGAGTAGTTTATAATAATGTTGTTTGTCCTGTGGTTTAAGCTGCACTGATTTAAAGTTGGTTCAATAAAAAAAATAGCTTAGATTGTAGTTTGCTTTACCTGAGCGTTACATAGTTAAGCTACTTTTGCCATGTTGCTGTAGCTTAGCTTGCTACATTTCTCAGGGTAGTAGCTTTAGTGTAGTTAAGCTACATTCAGTGTAGAGTAACTGATAGCTTAGCTCACTACATATATATAGCTCATATATATATATGAGAATGTAAATAATAATTATTTTAATTAATATTTATCTTAAGTCTTTTTAAAAGCATAACCTATTATACTTAGAAATATTATCAGTATAATCAGTATTCAAATTATTATTTAATATTATTATTATTGTTGTTTGGTTATACAGTAACTGAATGGAAAATCTGATGTTGTTTTTTATGTTATATTTGTAATTACTATATTTATTTGGTGAGTATTATTGTGGGTTTGTGTGCACAATTTACAAATTTGTTCCCTTATTTTAAGTAAATTGTCCGCTTGATATAATAATTTGTGTTATCGTAACGTCACCAGTAGAGTCCTCCAAATCTCAGTATGAAATGTATACTGTATAGCATATAGGCTAAATGTAGATTTAATACTAATTATACTAACTTAAAAAAAATTAAGGAAAATAATTAATATATTATGCTCATGATTTATTTTATGTTATGTGCAGGGCTCTGTAGTTTTAGGCTGTAAGGACCTTTGAAATTATTTGGCGAAGTGATACAGACTTATAATGCCTGGAACAACGTTTTATTTGGGATTGTTTGTCATCCAATCCAATTCAAGCATTCAACGGTCTTTCCAAACCTTTCAATTATATGTATTAATCAATTTCACAAGTTCCCCAGGAAGGTGCGAGCAGGATGAGTGGAGGAGAAGGGGAGGGGGAGGGATGCGCAAAAGACGAGATGTGGAAGTGAAGGAAATGGGTTTATTTGTACTTAGAAATTGGGTCGGATAACAAGGGTTTGATTAGGTAATGCGGGCCGGCTTTGTTACAAACTTTGTTATTTGCAAAACATTCACTACAAGAGGAGAGTCTTCATCTAATAAAAAGTGTTATAAAAATTCTGAACTGACCCCTTCATTAAATATTTAATTTTATTTCACTTGTAAAATAATATCAGATATCCACACTGAAGCTTTAGGCGGGGTCAGTTTCCAAGCTTTGAGCAGATTAAAATCCATCCACTCAAAGTTTGAAATATTTGACATTGTTATGTCAATTTCTGTCAACATATTGATTAATACTTCACAAATAAAAGAGACTGCATGTGATTTGATTTGAACTGTTTGATGAACTTGAGTTACAAACAAAAGTCCCAAATCAGTAACACATTATTAATATCTGACAGTGTAAAGCGGATTTAAAGTTGTTCTGCATCTGTGAATGTAGAGGGACTCATGCTAAACGATATTGAGGAATCATTTCCAAAACATTAACGTTTAATTCATCATGATTAAGTAGCTATCCACAAGATGAATTGTCTGGCATATGCGTCCTGTAAATGTTCATACATTTTGCTGAGCAAACAATATTCATTTATATTTAATGACTGATCGCAGTTATGTTTATGAATCTCGGTTTGAGTTTCTCAAAAAACTGTGCCATGTAATACACTTTGAACCAGTGGCATTTTGATAAATATTTATACAAAATCCGTCAAGCAAAAGTTCAGTTTAAGAGATTAAATACACACGAGCATTATAATGAAAAACGAAACAAATCCAATTCACAGAGAAATGAATAATCTTGCCTGCATTATTCAACCAACATATATAAAAAGCAAAGACGACTACTGTGTGATCCATGAGTGAATAATTGAAAGCTGGCTGGGCTTATTGGTTGAGTTATAAATCAGATTTTATAATGCTCTCAGGCCACGGACAGTGCTGAGTAAGGCTTTTACAGAGAGTCTTATTGGCTGTGAGCGAGGGCAGTTTTCAGGTGTTGATATTGGACGGGACAGTCATACGGTGCTCTGCCCCTTGCCGCCAAGAGCTCAAGTCCTGCCTCACTGCCATCGTTAGCACATTTTTCCACTCATATATCCTCTGACAACCCCGTCAAAGGACCTTAAAGATCCCTCACTAGGCCTTATTAAAAAGTCATGACGAGTTGAGTCTGGTGGATTTGAAATAAATTAATAAAACTAGACTTTTACACTTTCTTTAATACGACAGAGGAGCCCATAGAAAATCGTTTGTAACTCAACTGGAATTTTTTGCACATTTAAAGACAACTGAAAACAATTTTCTTTTAGAAATTGCTAGCAAACAGATAATAAATAATCCAAAAGTAAAGCCAAGTAACACATTATGACATTCTGAAAAACATGTAAAGCCTTTATCTTTGTTTTTTAAATAAAGTTTCTTTTTAAGGCAAAAATCAGTCAGTTTTAAGTCTTTTTTTTAAATGTATTTAAAAATGCAATATATTTTATTTTATATAACTTTAATAATTATAAATGATAAATAAATAATTAATTTATATTTAATTTATATTAAACATTTTATTAATAGTCATCAAATAAGTATGTACTTTAGTGAAAATAATACAAATAATTATAATAATAAAATAAAATAAAATTCAACATCTATAATCAGGTATCAATCATTACATCTTCCAATATATATATATATATATACATATACATCTAATTAATTAGTAAAATAAATTTAATTTTAATAATTTGATTTATATATCAAATTAATTAATCAAATTAATTAGCAAAAACATGTTTCTTTTTGTAAGATCTCAAGATTGGAAGACTTAATGATTGATACCCGATGAAAGATTTTGAATTTTATTTTATTGAATTATTTTTTTTTGTAATCCTACTGGACAACATTTTTTTACTTTCTTTTTAAATGTCTAAAGTCACTTAATTATGTTACATTAATATAATTAGATGCATTAGATGCACAAGACAACAATACTGAGGAAGAAAATATTTAATAAATATTTTAAAAAATATTTTAAGTGCACTTACTCAACAATATTTATTTTATTTTATTTTTATTTTTATTTATTTTGAAGTTTATTTTAGTCAACACTACTAAAATCTGTTAACTCAAGTGAAGCTCTCCAAGTGCATTTTTCAGTGTAATACAAAGATTCAGAGTTTAAATGGACTTAATTTGGATGCCTTTCTATGTTTTTTCAACTGAAAAGGTTAACATTCATTATTCATAACAAATGATATGGGTCAATGAAACATAAATGGGAGAGCAGGACAAGAAGGGTCTCTTTTGGACGCAGCAGCCACATTAGGATTCACTCTGGGTGAATTCAGTCAAAGGCATCTGGACTTGGTTTATCCGTTCGAATAAACCATGTCCAGATGCTTTTCAAGAAATTCACAAAGATGCCTACAATGACCTGGGTAAAGGAAAACCTGTGCACACATATATTAAAGAGAAAAGAGATGCCTTTTTCCTCTATTAAAAGAATAACAACATTGACATTCTCAACCAGTACTGCTCACTATCTGAAGCTTCATTCACTGCCTGTTATGCTATTACTTGAGCATTGAATACAAAGCTATGAGCAGATGAGGCCATGATGCGTATGTGGAGATGTTGGATTGCATTCTAGACTCGTATAAAAAGGATATAATGAATAGCTGAGGATAATTGTTCTTCAGGGAGTTTAGCAGCTGTGGCTGAGAGGAAGATCTCAGTGGAGTCTGAGTTCGATTTGGTCATTAGTTCCTGTACAAGAGTGTTTCTTCAACTATAAACCACTTTTAGCCCTGTGGACTTTTAGAAAATAAATTGCCTTGATACATAAAACATAATTTCACTCTCACTTTAGTTTATTTGTCCAGTAAAAAGTCTCAATACGAGTCCTTTACAACAGGAAAAAAGAAAAAATATAGTACAAAGTTTTAAGAAATGTACTCTTTTTCATTTATAAAATTTTTCAAAAATGACAATAAAGACATTTATATTACAAAGTATTTATTTAAATATATATATATATATACACTTATATATAATATACATTTAAAGCTGTAAAGCTTCAAAAGTTGTTTTACACTTGCACAGCTATTTTCCACTAACGTTAATAATCAAAAGTGTTTATTGACCAGCAAATTAGCATAGTAAAATGATTTCTGAAGGATTATATGACACTGCAGGCTGGAGTAATGATGCGGAAAATTCAGCTTTACATCACAGGAATAAATTCAATTTTACAGTATTTTACTATAAAAACAAGTTATTTTAAATAGTAATACGATTTAATAAAATTACAGTTTTACTGTATATTTGATCAATTAAAATTCTTTCGAAAATATCAATGCAACAGCAGTGTAGCGGCATATCATTTTCATAATTTATTTATTCTAAAAATTTCATTAAGTAAAAAGTAATAAATTATTTTGCTTTTGTATTGACTGTATTGACCTGGTGATCTAAATCATTGTTTATGGAAATAACATCATAACTGAATAATACAATTTGTAAATAAATAAATAAATAAATATATATGTATATTATATTTCTTTAACACACTACCTTGTTAATTGTTAATATTTGTTTCACGTTTGTTTAGATTATTATATGTTTTAATTTGTAACACTTCATATTTCTATGACACATTTTCATATTTTAAGACTGCAACGGAGAGGCTGGGAAACATTTGTAACAATAAAATCTTTCCTAATCATTTTAATGAGGAATACAATTCATAAAGGTTTGGAACAATATGAGAGTACAAAAAAAAACCCAACATTTTTATTTTTAGGTGCAATATCCCTTTAAAATGGAGCACAAAAAGGGAGAGAAAAATATCCAGAAGCAGAAATAATTTTTTTGGTATGACATTAAACATAACAATGTGTAGTTCAGTGCCAAGGTGTTAATCAGAACACACCCGAGGTAGTCATTACCTGAGCTTTTCCTTCACCTCACTATTTTTCTTTCACACAGCAATATTTTTTGCTGAAATCTCCTAATTAAAGCCTAAATTCAGACTCTTCTACACTACTGCGTTTCATGTTTCCAGCACAGCAAAGGTTGTCAAACTGCAAATTAAATGAATGGTCTCGTGTGTGAGGTCTCAAACCGTGTTAACAAAGTCCTTTTACATATCCACTGATGGCAGAAGCGTCTCGTTATCTCTCTTCCCTTTTAAATTCGCACATCGCTAATTGTAAGGGAGCGGTGGAAGCACACGGACGCTCGGCAAATGCGGGCCGAATGAAGCGAACAAATCATTTACATGATGGATGCTCTCGCCTCTGATGCACGCTGGGTAAAACAACAGCCGGGCACGTCAGTGATGCAATCAATCCAGCAGAGCGCCGGTGATTATATCATCATCAAATAATGAACATCGTGGGCATTAAGTGTGCGTTACAAACCATGGAGGTGCAAGAAAAGATGGCAGAGCTTCATTAAGCTGTTCCATGTAAAGCGACGATGGCTGAGTCAGTGAGCATGCTGGGAAGAGCTCGGAGCTATGCTGTGCACTGCAATAGGTCAGGGATTCAGTGGTTTACTGGCGACAGGTGTCAGATTTGTGGCCCGACACTAAAACTGCCATTGACAGACTATGACAATCATCTGAGTGTGCAGCGGTCACTCAGCTGAGGCCATAACAAGATTGGAGATGAAATCGGGCTCTGCTCCTCGGCCACGGCTCTGAGAAGGGCGTCCAGGGTCTAGAGCGAAGCGTAAGGTGTCAATCACTCTCTGCTATCATTGCTTCTACAGGCATGCAGCGATGCTTCACCACGAGCGCCTCTTTGACAGTGAGTGTGTGTGGCACCATGAGAATATAAATGCAGCGTTCAGACTCATGCCTACATATTCCAGTTATCACAATTTTCAGCTGTCCGCCCAGGATACTTGGATATATAACAAAATATGGTCAGTTAACCCAGTGATTAGTAGTAGTGATTATTAGTAGCGTTGGATAACTGAAGTGACTGTTTTACCAATGTTTTTACTACGTTTCTGAATCTGGGATCACTTGTGTTGCTGTCTATGGAGGGTCAGCTAGCTCTCTGAAATCATCAAATATATCTCAATTTGTGTTAGGGCTGGGCGATTATACGATCTCGATTTGTGATCGCGATCAAATTAAGTTTGATCACGGTGATCAGCTGTGGGTATACTTTCTCGATCACGTGCATAACATGCTGCAGTAAAGT
>JAUMHR010000059.1:2155038-2165052 GCA_032361145.1 Enteromius fasciolatus
AAGACGATAGTGCTAACGTGCTCATTCTGTGTTGACGGCGTTTGCGTTTTTGCCATAGATAAACGGACGGAATTGAAAAACGTACTCTCTGTTTCTCGTTCATTTTTGTTTGTATGTATGGACTCGGTGTATATTTATATTATATGCAGTCATTTGCCTCCAAAATGTTTGTATTTAGCAGCAAGAAACCTATTCGCTGTCAACAATGACGTTACTAAGAAACCAATAATGAGAACGCCCACTAGCAACATCATCGCCAGCCTCTAGTGACACGCAGTGACAGAAGTCATGTGAACGGGGCATAAGGCTCCTGTGCAATAATCATCCTGTCTAATCAGCATCTTGATATGCCACACCAGTGAGGTAGATGGATGATCCTGGCAATGGAGAAGTGATCGCAAACACAGATTTAGACAGATTTGAGAGAAATAGGCATTTTGCCTAATAGGGGGAAAACTAAAGTTTAGAATTTTTATTAGTGTATATCTTGCATGGTCTGTGTGTAAGTCAAGTTTCAGCATTTTTAATTTTTGGGGGGTAAGCTATTACTTTAATTCCTTTTTCTCCTGTTTTTTTAAATGTCTGCATGCGTAAAAAAAGGGAAAGTAACAGCAGACCTTTCTTCAAAAAGCTGCATCATTTGAGCTATTATTCACAAATGGTGCAGGCAAATTACATGCCGAAGTAATTATAATATAAATTATACATAAATATAATTTGTTTGTTGATAGTTGTTTCCTCATCTAAGCAGAATATATCAAAATAATTGCTTTGCAATGCCTCCGTTCATTGCGCAAAAACAGTTATGAGGGAAATATGTCTAGAGTTGGGAAGCCTGAATCATCACCCAGAAGTGTTTCCACGAGTCCCCGCATAGCAGTTTACATAATTTTTATAGCTAATGAATGTTTAGATAAAAAAGACTGTTGATCAGTAATGATGTCAATTACGGAATAAACTCCAATTAGTGTATATTTGTGTGTTCAAGATCTGTTTCTTGCAGCCAACCTAATTGTGTTTCTGCTATATAAGTCACAAAATGTTTCTCATAACACTTTACAAGTCGAGAAAGGATAAATATGAGAAATATTTTGTTTAAGTTTATGAGTTACATGGGAAACGTTTACACCATTTACACAAGAAACCAATATTCAGCTCATTAACAAAGCATTATCATTCATAATACTGAAATATGGCATGCAATCACAGTTTACAGTACATGTTAAAAGTGAACAGAGCAGCTTATTCATATTAAACATTTACATCTCTCAGTTGATCAGTTGAAATTATAGCTATAAAAAATCTGACTGTTTTTGTGCGTGATTTAACACCTTTTTAAAGACTTTATAAAACACACATTTGACATGAATAAGTGATGAAATACACTTTTTTTTGGTTCTTACTGAACAATAACAAGTGAGTCAAAGCTTTGATTCATTTTGACTCATAATTTTAAAAATTAAATCGGATAAAATATTGGATAAAACGGTTCCATTTGCCTGCGAGCTACAGCACTGTTCAAAGTTTTAGACACTTAAATTTAGACAACTTAATCAAATAAATATTTGCTATTACAGCTTTTGGTAAAACAGCTTCTGTTCCGAGGTAAGCTTGCACTTTTTCAGGTAGGTTTTTTTTTTTTCTTCATCTTTGCCACCGTTCTCCTGGATTGAGTCTGTCTCAGTTTGTTCTGTTACTTCATGTGATTCCAGACAGACTGGATGATGATCAGATCAGATCTCTTTGTGGAGCGCGGTCTGTTGTCAGACAATAATCTCACTGCATTATTACAATTAATGACTAAAATAATGTAAACCGATATTTCCAACTGCACGCTACCGCAAAAGATAGAAATAACCCACATGAAACTTTTTTTTTTTTTTTTTCAGAAAATACTAAGACTTTTGCACAGTACTGTATATATACATATAAAGTATTATTATTACCAATTATTATTATTATTTGCATTCATCAGTATGTAAATTCAAAGACTTCAATTACTATATATTTTTTTCTTTCTTTTATACAAACTGCCAAAAAATCCAAGATTAAGTCTTTGTTCGCTCAAGTTTTCTTTAATTCTACACACCTGCTGATCTCTGTATGAACCACACTGAAATTCTTGTAAAACACTAATTATCCAAACGCTCTTGTATTTAACAAAATCCTTATAAAGAGAAATGCAACGAGCGATCTTAACAAGCTCATAATGCTAAACTCCTGCTGGGGCTTGTTACCTCAACACAACGCCTAGATAATGTTCAACAGACACCCTCAGAACAAGGATAGAAAACAGCTGTACTGAGTAAAGCTGGTATCGGGTAAAATTTAACTTAAAAGTGCAGTCATTAAAAAATGGATTACACCCAAAATAAATTATTTTTGAAAATACATAACAGCTGAATTACCACCAAGACACACAACACCACATCAAACAGATTGTACATTCATCCCTCACAGCCCTGTTTTCATTCTCAAATTACGTTTACCTTACTAAGGTTCATCATCAGACACTAAATCACAGTGTTAGTAGTACAAGTAACTTTAAGGGATACACTGTAAAAATGGCTGTAATTTTAATGGTAAAAAAACTGTGAAAATGCTACAATAAAAACATGTTAAATGGTTAAATATAAATTCCTATCAAGTTTACAGGGGAAAAAATGTAAACTTGCATTCCCAGAATTCCCTGCATTGCATTTCACATTTTGTTTTTGAATGTGATGTTTTTTCTTTGGAATAAACTAGTTTTTGTTTTTGTGCATGTAATGTTGTTAAATGAATGTTTATTGCATATTGAGTTTAATCATCATCTTGATGATGTTTAGTGTTTGTGTGAATGACACTGAGGTCCTTCTATGTCCATCTTTAAAAGCTGCTCGTGCTGGGCTTTGGTTCATCATGTGACTTTCTCGTCACCACCTGCATTTGGTGATCAGTGTATTTCAAAGCTACAAAACATATTTCAGTACTTTAATAGGTTGGTATATTAACATTTTATGAGTTAATGAAATGACAGCATTTAACTGTAAATTTAACTTAAAACCTGAAATGTTGTTACCATATTTTTTTTACACTTGAATTCCGGCAACCACAGCTGCAGTTTTTTAACCGTAAATGTTACGAAGTTTTTTTAGTGTAGTTCACTCAAAAATGAAAATGTGATGTTTATCTGCTTACCCCCAAGGCATCCAAGATGTAGGTGACTTTGTTTCTTCAGTAGAACACAAAGATTTGAAACTCAAACCATTGTAGTCTGTCAGTCATATAATGTGCATCAAACTTTCCAAATGAGTTAAAAAAAAAAAACATACACAAAACTTTTTTTTTACGTCTGATACACCACAATCTCCGACTGTCCTGAGCTCATTTACAACATCCGAAGCGTGACGCATCAGTGTGCTCTGACAGACTCCAACGGTTTGAGTTAAAAATCTTTGTTTGTGTTCTAATGAAGAAATAAAGTCACCTACATCTTGGATGCTCTGGGGGTAAGCAGATAATTCAATTTTCATTTTTGGGTGAACTATCCCTTTAAGTTACCCATAGTTTAATTACATTTCCAAGTAACTGGTAAAGTAACAGATTACTTTCAAATTTACAACAAATATCAAAGTTAACGCAACTTACTAATGCAATTTATAAAAAATATATATTTTGGGGTTTTTTTTATTTGTTGAACAAGTGACAAATAAGTGATGTAATGCATTACTTTCTATAATAAGTAATTAAGTAACACAATTAGCTACTTTGTATTTAGTAATGGAATAATGTAACGCATTACTTTTAAAAGTAACATTCCCCAACACTACTATATTACCTATTGTTAACAAATGCAAACCTTTTTTTTTTTTTTAAATGGCCTGTGACTTTAAATTTCTAGCTATGCACAATTACACATCCATACCAATAGTGGGCAGTATAAAAGCCAAGAATGCCCAATTAATTAATATAGAGGTCACAGAAACACAGACTACGATACCAGTATTTTGCCCGTTTAATTAAAGGTCAACCCTCTACAGGTCAAGGTCTTTGAGGAAAATGTTGTCACAGTATCGTTTTTCTGTACTGCTTCTTTCCACTCAATCTCCAACTAGCTGAGACGAGCATTTATAACATTTAATTGTCCTTCGGATTCGAACTCCAAATACAATAAAGACGAGAACGTGACAAAGTCTCCACAATAAGGAGCAAACAAAGATATTGCCCTCACTAATGGAATTGTTTCCATTACTCAGTCCAGCAATAAAAAGCCATTTTCCTTCTCAGGTCCTAAGTCTGCTGCAAATTACAGCCGTGCACATCACAAACAAGCTGTGCCGTTATTACTTACGTCTTCGGGAGCCCCCAGAAGACAGCAGAGGTGAAACTATCAAGATCTTCTCCACGGTTCAAACACTGATGTTAAATGTTTCATCATTTTCTCCGCTCGTAGATGGTGCTACAGCAGTGGCAATCTGTGATATTAAAATGTTCATTAGCCTAATGAGATACTGCTGAAACAATAGCTCCATTATGTCATTTTGAAGTTAATGACTTTAAATGTTGTCAATAACAAAAAAAAAACATGATTTTCTTTCAAATTCAAATTTCTCATTCAGTTAAACAATCAGGTTTTGCACATTTTAAATCGCATTCCTACTTTACTAAATGTCTGCATAACAACAAAAGGCCTTACAGATAGGTACATCCATTCAATGCATTAAATTAGAGCAAGGACAGTAAAATGGGTGAAAAGTCTGGGAACTGAAATCTGAGCTGGAATGTATATGACACTGTCAAAGCAAGCCTTGGTTTTCAGCAGACCAAATATAGCTGGAAATCTGACATGTTCTTATACGAATTCAGAGCTGCTGACTTGTATGATGACATTTAACTCTCTAGCCTCCCAGTGTCATTCTCAGTCAGCTAAGAATAACTAAATATACATAGGTAACATTGACAGAATGCACTCTATTGTGAACGGCCATATTGTATCTCTTCCAGTGAAAAAAACATGGCTTCCATGTTGCTGCTAAGAGATGCATTAAGTGGCCACTTTATTATATATCACTTAGCAGCACCGCAGCAGATAGGAATCAAATATGGTTTGAATATGAATTGTATGACTTCTCGTTCCAGTTCAGATTTTCCATATGGCACTGTATGTTCTAAACAGTGAAACTCAATAAAATATATTTGCTGAAATTGAAAAACCAAAATATATTTTTACATATATTAATGTATTTTCCTGGATTTTAATATAGGATGCAATATATTGTGCTTCTGGTCTAACCACAGTCGCTGATATACTGTAGAGCCGATATCGCTACAACAGTTAGACGACACAAATACATTTGAAACAAAGTATCTTAAAGAGCCCTCTGTGCTAACGACTTCCTTCCGCCACAGATTTAAATGTAAAAGTTGACAGTTTAACAGCTAAGCCAAAGCTCCACATTCACCAAAATTTAATAATAATAAAAAAAAGGTGCACATTTGTTTGTTTTGCGCTGTAGATTAGCAGCAGTGTTGAAACTACACTGATCAAGAGTCAAACACTTTAAATGTTGTACATCGTTTGGTTCTGGCTTGTACTTTCCAACCTAAGTTAATAAAGACTTACACAGAATTCAGATTTGTTTCATTGATGTAAATGATACATCACTCCATTTTTACTAGTGTCAAGTTTTGATTAGAGTGTGGCCATTGTGTCCTCAGATGTTATTAACCGGCAGGTATGGAATCCACTCTGGTCTGCAGACCACTTACCTCAAGTTTTGACATACTGCACATTCAAAGATGCTCGTCTGTATAGCACTGTTGCAGTGTGGTTATTTCAATTACTGTCACCTTCCTGTCAGTTTGAACCGGTCTGGCCGTTCTCCTCTGACCACTCTCAATAACAAGTCAGTACTGCCCACAGAGCTGCCACCACATTTGGTCAACTCTAGAGATTTGTGCATAAAATTCCCAGGAGACTGACACTTTGTGAGATACTCAAACCACCCACCTAGCACTAACAATCACTCAATGGTCAAAGTCACAAAGCCATGCCAAAAAGGCATATACTGTAAAACCACAACTCTATTAGACACCAAGTCTATTTTATTTGCCCAAATGAGAAAATCTGATTTCAACAAACTTAAGCTATTTGACAATCCTATTAATTTACAGATGACAGGATTGCTAAATCAATTTGTGTGTGCTACTGATATTCTTTGCATTGATATTGCCCTTTACTAAACTCTTACTCATCTCTACCAAACATTTTCGATGATGAGATCTGGTATTCCAACTGTTAAAACGAAGCTGTTCACCAGAAAGTCATTTTTAAATGTCACAGCTTTAAAGCTATCTTCCATGCTTTCGAGTGTACTCGTGATGAAATTCCACATCTGATCTTCAAAAGATGCCCAAAACCTCACAGAAGCAGTCAAGGACTATTCAAAAAAACACTTTTTTAGTCCATGTTAAAGGGGGATGTAATTTCTCCATTGGTATTTGGTTCCAACCTAATATGCAAAGATTGGTATAGGATGGCTTCCCAAAAATCACTGGCACTTTTAAAACACTATTCTGTTTGTCTGAACCAATTTCAATTCAATTCTATGTTAGCCATGTCAGTTTTGGTTTAGCATGAGGTTGCACTGTCCGGGGAAGAGGTCAGAAACGCTGTTCAAAATTATTACTTAATTACATTTAATGTTGTTGGTGTCACAGAAAACGTGGCCTCACGACACTGAGACTGCTAGATTTCTAAAAGTGTCACATAAATGATTAAGATCAGACTGTTGAAAAATGAACTTTTGAGGCTCATTTCTAATGTTGGCCTCTTTCAGAAGAATCTGCAGAGAAGAAAAAGCTTCAACATAAACCCAAAACATAATGGAAAACATTCCAGGATTTTCCTCCATATAGTGGATTTCAATAGTGTCCAACCGGTTGAAATGACAGATTGCAGTTTTAATGCAGCTTCGAAGGGATCAAACAAAAAATAAGGGTATTGTCTAGCGAACTGATTTTGACCGTCAACCTGGCATCATTAAAGTTCACTATATGGAGAAAAATTCTTGAATGTTTTCATAAAAAAAAAAAAAATAGAACTTCTTTGCTACTGACGAAAGATAGACATGACTATTTTGGACAACATGGGGGTGAGTAAATTATCAGGATTTTTTTTATTATTACTATTATTCTGAAAGTGAACTGATCTGAAGGTTCTACACACAGCATTACTGTGTCATAAGTTAACACATTTGTGTTGCTTAGTTTCCGTAAATAATGTAACTAAATAAATCAACTTCCATGGCCCATGTAAATTTGGCATCTTTCAGAAGAAACTGCAGAACAGAAACTTCTACAAAAAGTTAGAAACAGATAAAAGATGCATTTTTCCATAAATATTCTTTCTGGACTGTGGAATAACTTTTTTAAACTTGTTAACTTTAAGATTCCTAATGTTCTTTTGGAAGAATCTTCTACACAGAGCCAAGAACAGTGCAACTGCATCATCACAAATGCCTATTTTTTGCCCCTTATTTGTTTTCTTTTATATTTTGGAGAAACATTCAAAACTTTTTTGAAACTTCTAGTATATTTTTTATTAGTGCATGAAACTCTTGATACTCAAGATCAAGGAAGATTCAATTCCTCACAACATGTTTCCTCAAAAACCAATGTTTCAGCCATTCTTCTTTCAAGATTACCGACAGATCATTGCAGTTCCCACACTGATAGAGACACAATAGACAGCAAAAGGTCCCAGCGTGCCCCTGTCTTTCAGCCCTGCTTGCTCCCCATGTCCTGTCAAAAAGGGTCCAAACGCTTGCTTTCTGCTGGCAACAGAAACACCCAATCTAAATGGAAACTGGCCTTGCCTAGCAGGGTTCCTCTTCTCCTCACAGGCAAGAGTTGAAAATGTAGCCAAATTCCAGCCTTCCTGAGTTGAGCTGTCTGTTGAGCGTCTATATCCTGGTATAGTAGGCAGCGTAGCCAAAGTTCACAGAGTTGCAGTCATGATTTGAGGTGAGATCAAAAGAAAATGGCTGGGATTCAATATCAATAGGATGTCAGAAAAAAATTAAAGCCAAGTGTGAAAAATAGTCTGGCCTTATTACTTGCAAATAAATTATTGAGATTGTGAGGGAACTTTAAAGTAGTCAAAGCTGTGGAGGATTCAAAGACTTCTACAGAGGTCAGGTGTTTGTGGACAAGCAAGAAGGCCAAACTTACAGTAAATTCAAAGCAAGTGGCTTGTATCCATTTGATGATAAGCATTAATCAGATGCCTTTAACACAGTCCCCAAAAGCTGCTCATAACGACTGCCACCAAAATGTCTTCTAAAGTTCAGAATTGAAATATTTTGGGACTGTTGCTAAAAGCTAATGTAACACGTGACAATTTCTTAAGTTGTCTATCAATGGACCAGTAAGCTCAGAAACGTAGATTTGGCTAAAGCCCCGTTCACACTACACGCGACAAAGTGATGCGATCTCATTCATTTCAATGGAGAGCTGACGATTTCCGGCAGCAATGTGAGAACCAATAATGAGAACGCCCACTAGCGACCTCATCGCCAGCCTCTGGAGACAGCTGAAGTCGCTGCTAGTGTGAACGGGGCTTAACCTTAAGAGGGCGTGGATCACGCCCGCGTGATTGGGGTCTTTTTTTTCTGATCAGCGCAAAACACACTAATATAACTCTGTAACACAAGTAAGTGTTATACTCCATTCGAATCTGTTAAGCGTCTACGTTTTTTGAGTTCACTCTCAGTAACAACAAAAGTCTGTGTGTTTGCAAAATAAAGAAAATATATATTTTTTTTATTTGTACTCTCTGCAAACTGTTTTTAGAAATCCATCACTAAAATGAACTGAATCTCCGTGAAAACATGAGACACATATCTATAGAAAGCGTCTACTGTTAAATGCAGTACGTCATGTTGAAAACAAATATTTGTTGATAAAGTAATCAGGAATTAACCAACACTATATTTATTTTCTCAATCTAATCTCATTATTTTCACGCCCACAAGCTACTTTCCCTTTGTCATTACAATCGTACACGTGAGACATGCGTGACATGTTAACGCCCACAACAGCTCACATTTTGAATATGACATCTACATTTCTTTGGACACAATGCTGTTTCTATGCTCGATATAGTAGACCATAAAACAATATGATAATATAAGTGCATGATGAATGCTACGAGTCTAAGAATGTTTAGACCAAATTATTAATACTCTATTTCGCAAATATATTTTAGACATATACTTCTATAGTTGTTTAACATCCTAAACAATAATAATTTGTTTCTTGGATTAAAAAAAAAATGTATTTTTACACTAATACAAAGCATGCACTGGTCTATGACTAAAAAATCATACTATAAATAGATAGGCTACATATACTGATATCAACATGCTTACAGGTGTTTTTTGTGTGTTTGTTTAGTTTTTTCAGTGATCATAAAAATGTTCCACAGATGAATCCTAAGGACATTCACTCGAGTCTCTTCAAACTGTTCATCAACATCAGATGTTCAACTGCACTGACATTCTCTGGTAAAACAAGCTCCCTGAATACTGATGGTGGTTCTTTTTTCTTCCAATCTACTCTGCGTGTATAGAAACACACCAATGAAATTGGCATACGCTGATTAATATCCAGCTGCACTTAATCACAGCGAGAGTATAAGTAGGTCAGCGGATTAAGCGTTCATTCGTTTTTCGCTGAGGAGCCGAGCCTGTGTCATGGGCCCCCTAGCAGCGGTACAGATCCATGGCGACGTGACGTGATGCCTCCGTTCCCTTCTTCAGGGAATGAGGGTTACAATGCGTAACCGAGACGTTCCCTTTCAGTCGGTCACTCCGAGACACGCCGGTGACCGACGAATAGGGATCCCTATCAAAACGCCATGGACACTGCCCCTTCCAGCGTCGTGTGGGGGTCTCCCAAACCCCAGTGTTTGGCCTCTAGGCTGGGACTCAACCACAGGAAACCAGCACTTGCACTACCTTCTATGAAGAT